>CATIWM010492840.1:0-22197 GCA_949671775.1 Mallotus repandus
GGGAAGGATGTTGCTCTTATTGCATCTTCTAGTAAAACTAAAAAGAAAGGCAATAAGAAAAAGAAAGGCAAGACAAGTGTTGTCAAGCCTAAGGGTGGCATAGCCAAGAATAAAGGCAAGGCCAATGTGAGGGAAGAGCAAAACAAGGAAAAGTGTTTCCATTGTCAAGGAGAAGGACATTGGAAGAGGAACTGTCCTAAGTTTCTTGAGTCTTTCAAGACAAAAGGAAAAGGCAATCATGGAGAATGTGAGACTTTCTTTAGTTTAATAGCTTCTAAATGTTCTAAGAGCTCATCTAATGCATGGGTATTGGATACTGGTGCTAGTTCTCATATTTGTTTATCCTTGCAGGATCTAGCAAATGAGAGAAGGTTGAGGCCCAATAAAGTAACCTTAAAACTTGGCAATAGTGCAAGTGTTGCGACCAATGCTATAGGATCTACTTCAATTGATTTGTATGATCATATTTTATTATTGGAAGATGTATTATATGTACATAATGCCCATAAAAACATTGTATTTATTTCTAATTTGACTAGAAAAGGTTATGAATTTCTTTTCAAAAGAGACGTTTGTATTATTTACTTTGGAAGTAATAAAATAGGCATGGGTTATTTAATACATGTTTTATATTATGTTAATAATAATTCCAATAACAATAAGCCTCAAATTAATGTGAGTAATGGAAATGCAATGCTAATTGAAAATACTTCTAATTCCAAATATCTATGGCACTTAAGATTGCGTCACATTGTAGAAGATAGGATCACAAAGTTAGAAAGGATGGGAATCTTGAACAATCCTGAATCCGCATCCAATCCAACTTATGAGGCTTTTCTTCAAGGCAAGATAACTATATCACCATTTGTTAGACAAATGGCAAAAGCCAAAGATGTATTGGAAATCATACATAGTGATGTATGTGGACAATTTAGTGAAATGGCTAGAGGTGGTTTCTACTACTTTATAACCTTTATAGATGCTCTATCAAGGTTTGGGCATTTGTTTCTTATGAAGAACAAAAGTGAATCCTTTAAAAAGTTCAAGGAATTCAAAGCCCAATTAGAAAACCAAACTAGGAAAAGTATTAAAACTCTAAGATCATATTAAGGAGGTGAATACTTAAATACTGAGTTCTTTGACTTCCTAAAGGAACATGGCATTGTATCTCAACTCACACCGCCTGGAACACCTCGATTAAATGGTGTGTCTGAAAGGCAGAATCATACTTTATTGGATATGGTTCATTCAATGATGAGTTACACTGATCTTCCCATTTCACTTTGGGGTTTTGCACTTAAACGGCTTGCTATATCCTTAATCGTGTTCCATCCAAATCCATTACTACTACACCATATAAGATATGGCATTGTAAAACACCAAGTCTTAAACATGTTAAGATTTGGGGATGTCCGAATTTTATTAAAAGGTTAAAATTGGACAAGTTGGATGTGAAATCAATTAAAGGAAGGTTTGTTGGATATCCTAAAGATAGTTTAGGGTATTGCTTTTATCTTCCTGCTGAACAAGTTGTTGTTGTAAGTAGAGATGCTATTTTCTTTGAGAAAGAGTTTCTAAAGGAAGGTGGCAAAGGAAGGAAGATAATGTTAGATGAGGAGTCATCTAAAGAAGCCCAACAAATTGATCAAATAGATATTGATCAACCCGAAGAGCCTATACCAATTGAGAATGTCATCATATAAACTCCTAGAAAGTCTAGTAGGGTATCTCATCCTCCAGAGACATACGGTTTACTTCATGATATGTAAGAGTTGTATGATCATGAAGAAGGCATTCATATTGATGATCCTACTACATATGAAGAAGATTTATGTGATAAAGATTCTTCAAGATGGATTGAGGCTATAAGAGCTGAAATGGATTCCATGTATGCTAATCAAGTCTGGACACTTATTGATCCTCCTGAGGGAATAGTTCCCATTGGGTGCAAATGGATCTTCAAGAGAAAGCTTGGTGCATATGGAAAGGTAGAGACCTATAAAGCAAGGCTTATAGCAAAAGGGTTTCGCCAAAGGGAAAGGGTCGACTATGAGGAGACCTTCTCACCCATAGCCATGCTTAAATCCATTTGAACTCTTCTAACTATAGCCATACACTATGATTATGAGGTTTGGAAAATGGATGTCAAGACTGCCTTCCTTAATGGTTATATTGAGGAAGACATTTTCATGGAGCAACCCATGGGTTATGAATCCAAAGAAAGGCTCAAAGGTGTGCAAGCTTAATAGATCTATCTATGGCTTAAAGCAAGCTTTAAGGAGTTGGAATCATTGTTTTGATGAGGCAATTTGTTCTTATGGTTTTATTAAGAATGAAGATGAGCCATGTGTTTACAAGAAGGTTAGTGGGAGCCAACTCACTTTCCTTGTCTTGTATGTGGATGACATTTTATTAATTGGAAATGATGTCAGAATTATGACTTCTATAAAATTCTTGCTATCTAAAACCTTCTTAATGAAATACTTAGGGGAAGCAACTTATATTCTCGAGATTCAAGTTTATAGAGATAGATCAAAGAGAATGATAGGTTTATCCCAGAGTCTTTACTTAGAAAATGTGTTGAAGAGGTTCAACATGCTTGATTCCAAGAGAGGATTGTTACCATTTAGGCATGGTGTTCATTTATCCAAGGGAAAGTCTCCCAAGACACCCGAGGATATGGAACAAATGGCCAAAGTTCCTTACACTTCGGTAATAGGAAGCTTAATATATGCTATGTTGTGTATAAGGCCTGATATTGCTTATGCTGTTAGTGTGACTAATAGGTTTCAATCCAATCTAGGTTTGGAACACTGGATAGCAGTTAAGGCAATCCTTAAGTACTTAAGAAGAACTAAAGATTTGGTTTTAACTTATGGAGGAGGTGATTTACAGATAGATGGCTTCACATATTCTGATTTTTAATCAGATGTGGATGATAGAAAGTCTATCTCTGGGTTTTTTTTCATCTGTAATGGAGGTGTAGTGAGCTGGAAGAGTTCCAAGCAAAGTATCACTACTGATTCCACTACAGAAGCCGAGTATATGGCTGCATCAGATGCTTCTAAGGAAGCTGTTTGGATTAAGAAGTTCATTGTTGAACTAGGAGTTGTTCCTTTAATTGAGTCCTCGATTGCTCTCTATTGTGACAACAATGGAGCCATTGCTTTGGTAAAGGAACTAAGGTCTCACCAGAAATCCAAACACATAGAATGGCACTTCCATATTATTAGAGAACTTGTTGGGAAGGGCAATGTGCTCGTGCAAAAGGTAGCTTCAGTAGACAATGTGGCTGATCCACTGACTAAGGCGCTCACCCAGCTACAGTTAGACCATCATTTTGAGAAGATGGGTCTTAGATATTATAGTGAATGGCACTAGTGCAAGTGGGAGATTGTTAGCATAGATGTGCCTTAGTGCCATTTTTATAATATATATAATGACATTGTAAATTATCCTTATGGCAATATAATATTCATTTAAATAAAGTGTTTGTTTATTTGAGTATTTACACTTTAGCATTACGTTAAATAAATTTATTATCAAGAGTTAATAATATGAGTGACAAATTTATTTAGTACATATGTTGTAAATTGTTCATAGTCTATTAATTAATATTTGGATAATATTAATTAGACTATCAACTCTGTCTATTTTCTGTGATTAGTACGTGATGCTAATAGTGGGAAGTAGTGAGTCTAATGCTACTTGATATGAGATATCATAATAGACATGTGAATACTCATGTGATGGGTGGATCGAACAGTGACATTAGATTAGTGATCGCAAGGATATTCACTTATAGTCAATGATCACAGTTTAGGTCATGATGGTGCATATAGTCCTTTGACCTGAGGTGACATGGTCATCCATATTTGAGTGGTTAGAGTTTGTTACTGCTTACATACTTGTGTTATTCATATATGGGTATATGGCGCGTGGTGGCTTTAGTTAGTTAGATGTAGGGATATGAGTGTTCAACCAAGATGGGATTCATTGCTTGGAGTGAACTAGGTTAAGATCCTATAGTATCTAAGTTTATTCTTGATGAATAGAGTTCATCGCCAGGACAAACATAACATAGTCTAAAAGAGTTTCAGTGCTAGAAAGTGTTTCTAGTATTAGTTATGTTTTATCAAGAATGACTTGAGATGAGGTCATATAATAAAGCTATTAGAGTTTGATTAAACCTTGACTCTAGGCTATATGGGGATCTTCTAATGAAGGGATTTTAGTGCACGGTAATCATGACCAAAGGGTTCGTGTGAATCAATAAATGCATTCATATCTAATTGGGTAGTTGTGATATCAATGCTAGGGGTCACTCACAACTTATGAGAACTAAATGTGTATAATTAGAATTTTCACATTTAGACTTGAAAGAGTTTCAAATAATATCAAGAGTTGATATTTTATTCTCATTGCCAATTAGACATGAACCTAGTAAGTCACACCTAAAGAGTTTTACCAAATCACCATATTAAACTAATTATTGATTAAAAAGTTTAATCAATTAATTTGATTTATGCTTTTGAGCAATGATTCTAGCATATAAAGAAATCTAATTCCACCAAGAGTTTAATTATAAAATACTTAATTAATATGAGATATTAATTAAAGTATTAAATTAATAAAATATATTTTTTTCTATTTGACTTCGATTAATGGCCCGATGAGTATGGGCCTATGCCCAAAAGAGTTTTGGCCCAAAGATTAATCTAAGGCCCATGAACCTAATCAAGGCCCATTTGATTAATGGATGGGCTTGGCCCAATAGTTGGTCCAATTATCAAGCCCATGTCCATAAATCAATATATAGTCAATATTGTCTTATTAGGCACATTATCACTTAAGTGTGTATTGTTGACTATGAGGAAGTGAAGATTAGGTTTGCCTTGTTTAGTGTAGAGAATGAATGTAGACTTAATGCATGAGATATATTACAATCTCTACATCATTCTTTGTACACTTGTGAGTTACTTATACAATTTGTATACTTACTGTGACAAGGTGCTTGTTTATGTTGTCATGCATGATGCATTTGAGGTGCCTGCTTGATGTCATGCATGATGCATTTGAAGTGCTTTCTTGATGTCATGCATAATGTCTTGAGGTTCTTGCTTGATATCAATGAGATACTTGTGCAAATTGAACACATCTATGTCAAGGTGGCATGCTAATCATGCGGTGTAAGAGAAGTTCAAATTGTGCACTACTATCTAAAGTGGCTTGTCTCTACACTTATATATAACCTTAGAAGTGTTCTAAGGTTAAAGGGTTACTTACTAATTTTAAGAAAATTAGTGAAAGTGTAGAGACACAAATATACCAAAAGGAAACACAACATATACCAAAAGTAAACTCAAAGGTTCTTGCAAGGGAATGAGTTTGTGCAAGGTTTTCAAAGGGTCATTTGAGAGGAACTTGCTACTTCACTTGATCAAAGCAAGAAGGTGATTGGTAAAGCTTTGGTGTTTCAAGCTAGAGGCCAAACATTTGGGTGGCTTAGAATCGATTCAAGAGTTGAACCAAGAGCAATCCAATATAGTAGATTACTTGTGGTTTACATCAAACCTGGGAGATTGTAAGTGTTCCGCAACTTAGAATTCTTAGGTTGTTGTGTTTACATGTTGATGTAATTATTTAGCTAAGTGTTAATTGTAAATTGGATCCTTGGGATTGGAATTCTTCATTTTATTAAGGTTATGTAAAGTAAATTTTTGAAATTTACTCTACTAAGGCTTATGCTCACCACACATGTATTTAAAGCCTAAGTAGCATAATTAATTCCTATCAATTTGGTCCTATAATTCCTGGGCGTGGTTTATGCCAAGGGGATTCAATTTCCCTGTATCTTTTTATCTTGTGTGTGGAAGGTCTATTTATAGCAATAACTCTTGCAGAAAGTAGTGGAGTTATTCATGGGTGTAAAGTTTGTAGACAGGCTCATAGTGTCTTGATATGAATGTGGTTAACTTGTACCGAACCTGTATTAAATCTTGATGTTTTTGCCCATGATCGTTTAATGAATTAAGTGAGAAAACTCTAACTCCCAACAAGACCCTTAAATAACCCCTACTTAAGAACCTTAGTTACAAAGAATTAAAGGTTGTTTAATGAAAACCTAATATTGAACTAAGCCAATTTCAAGTTTAAATTAAACAAGGTTGAATATACCAAGCCTTCATTTGATAAAATTCATAAAGTTCTTTTAAGAACCAAAGAAAGGACTCTAAGCTCTCAAATAATTTGATTTTAATCAAAATAAAATTCAACAACCGGTTTATTTATAGCCCTAAGATGGCTATTTAAAATGTAAACGTAATTAGAAATAAAGTTGGAAACAAATAAACTTCCAAAAGAACAAAAGGAAACCCTAATAAAATAAGGATTTTTTGTCTTCCACATGCATGGCTATGCACTAAAATGTGCATGGTTGTGCACTCAAATAGCTCTTGACAATAGCTCTCAAGTATGGTTGTATATCAGCAGGTGCACAATAGTGCACTTAAAACACCAAATTAGGATTGGTTGTGCACTTTGGATGCACCACTGTGCATTTAAAAATACCAAAGTTGCTAACATGGTCTTCATGAAAGTTGTATCCCTTTGTCTTAGCTTTCTATATCATTTTAAATCATCTCAATCCAACTTTTGTAACAAAAGTTATGGCCAAAATACTAAAGCATGCTACAAAGGTATGAATTGACAATAATTAAGCCTAGAATCGCATCACGATCATATCATTAAACCGTGTAAATCATCTTTAAGTCTCTTAGCTTTAGCCCTTGTAATTGATGCTTCTTATTTGAGCGGATCATCATATTGGTTATTGGTTTGGTTTGCATCATACCCTCCTTCCTCAAGAAGATTCGTTCTTGAATCTTACCCATCTTCTAAAGTTGATATTCATAAGTCCTCTGGGATAAAACACAAACTCCTTGATTGAAAATTTCCACTTTAGAGTAATAGCCCACACAAGCAGCTTCAAAAGAACTTGAAATTGATTGCACATTTGAAACACAATACTTATATTCTTGATCTTGTAAGGATTCAACTCTTGTAGCTTCCTTCTCAACTTCACTCGAGGGGTGAAATCTTTAAAGGCATCCATGACCTTATAAGCATAACGAATTTCAACAGCATCGTTAAATGGATCCTCATATGGAATAGAGGCCTGCAAAATAACTTTCAAAATACTAGAAAAAGAAAGATTAAAGTCATTAGTATAATCATGATGAATCAGCAGCTCCTCATCTTTTATAATGCTCTCAATCTCTAGCTTTTTCTTTTCACTCATGCCTTGCTTACTTTTTCCCACTAAGTGTTTCCCATTTTCCTCACTTAGCTTACACCTCTCATTTTTAAATCTAAGTTCTTATAACTCATTGCTAACACTCAACTCACTCTTTTCTTTTCTTTCATTTTCTTGAGTTTCCCTTCCCAAGGTTTTCCCAATTGAAGATTGAAACTCTTCATTTTGTTGTTTCATGCATAAGTCTTCAAAACTTATCTTTAGAGGCAAATTTTCAATTTGGCACTCTTCCCTTCCATTCTTATCCTCAACTTGTCTTCCAACCACTTCAATGCCTTCAACACTCTTCGAACCTTATTTATGCCCTTGAAAGTGATTATACAAATCCCTATAATAATTTCCTAGCATAAATCTCTTTCGCATGATTGTCTTCATCTCTTGCCATGTAGAGATAGGTTCTTTTTCATAATGTCTTCTCGAAACCAATAGTTAATTCAACCAAGCTAATGTATAACCCATGAAACCAATGGTTGCAAGCTTGACTTTTGTCTCCTCTGAGTACATGTGATAGTCAAACACAAAGTCTACCTTCTTCTTCCATACAAAATATGCTTCAGGATCACTCTTGCTATAGAAAGTAGGTATCTTCATCTTTATGCTCCTAAGTTTGTTATCTTGCTTTCTACCATGCATCCGAATGCTTTCATCAATAGACTCATCATCTTCATTAATCCATCTCCCTCTTCGGACTTATCTAGGTGCATTTTGATTGTTATTGTTTGTGGCAACTATGGTTTAACTTTGCTCCATTCTTCCCGATCGCTCTTGAACTTGTTGATGGCTAGTCAACAATTGTGCCATCTGATCTTGCACTGCTTTCATGAAGAGATTCCATCCGAGATCCTTATATATTCCACTTGAACCTGTTATTATGAACAAAGAACAAAAGAACCTCACAAGTAACACTCACTCGCGTGTTTACACTCAAAAGATGTCACTCAACACTCGTGTTTCACTCAATTTGGCTTTTATCCTATAATGGCCTTGCCACTCTCCTTTTACCTCTCCCTAATTCCTTTCTTATAGTTCTATGGAACTCAAGTTACTAATTAGCAAATTAAGCTCAATACAACTCAAATAAAGTTAAATTAAACTCAAAATGACTATAGGAATGAAAGAAAATGTAACAAACAAAGATAATAATCAAACAAAATGCGAGCAAGAAAATTTGGAATAAGTTTTTTAAACTACCCCAAATGCAACTTAAGAATAATTCAAAATTGAAATAGGCAAAGCACTTGAATTTAGATAACCTAAACACTGATATATTTTTTTTGAAGAATTCAGATCAAATAGAATGCAACCTTTGAACTGAATTTTTTTTAATTTTGCAACTTCTTTTTTTTTTAAACTAACATAAATGCAAACAATCAAATATAAATGAGAGTGATGGTAGGAACAAAAGGAACCACAAAGAGGATAAAGTTGATAACAAAATCAACACACAAGGAACGAACGAAACAAAACACAAAGAATTCTAGAAATTTTTTTTTTTGAAAATTCAAAGAACATTTAAAAATAAAGACACGTACTTGATTATTGAGCCAAAGCTCTGATACCAAATGATACGAACATGGCTAACTTGTACCAAACTTGTATTCAATCTTGATGTCTTTACCAAGGATCGTTCAATGAATCAAGTGAGAAAACTCTAACTCCCAACAAGACCCCTAAATAACCCGTACTTAAGAACCTTAGTTACAAAGAATTAAAGGTCGTTTAATGAAAACCTAATATTGAACTAAGCCAATTTCAAGTTTAAATTAAACTAGGTTTGAATATACCAAGCCTTTACTTGATTAAATTCATAAAATTCTTTTAAGAACCAAAGGAAGGACTCTAACCTCTCAAATAATTTGATATTAATCAAACAAAATTCAACAACCAGTTTTTTTACAGCCCTAAGACGACTATTTATAATGTAAACCTAATTAGAAACAAAGTTAGAAACAAATAAACTTCCAAAACAATAAAAGGAAACCCTAATAAAATAAGGAGTTTTTGTCTTCCATCATGCATGTTTGTACACTAAAATGTGCACAGTTGTGCACTCAAATAGCTTTTGACAATAGCTCTCAGGTATGGCCATGCATCAGCAGGTGCACAACTGTGCACTTAAAACACCAAACCAGGATTGGCTATGCATTTTTTATGCCTTGCTATGCATATAAAACTACCAAATTTGCCACCATGGTGTTCATGAAAGTTGTAGCCCTTTGTCTTAGCTTTCCATAGCATCTTGAATCATCTCAATCCGACTTTTGTACCAAAAGTTATGACCAAAATACTAAAGCATGCTACAAAGGTACGAATTGACAAGAATTAAGCCTAGAATCGCATCATGATCATATCATTAAACCAAGTAAATCATCTTTAAGTCTCTTAGCTTTAGCCCTTGTAATTGATGCTTCTTATTTGAGTGGATCATCATGTTGGTTGTTGGCTTAGTTCGCATCATGTCTCTCATATTCTGTTTGCTTATGACAATTTTTTTTTTCAAGCTTCTATATAAGAATGTGATGTTGTGAGAAGTATTTTGTTGGAGTATGAAAACGCTTTAGGACAAGCAATATTCTAGGGGTATAATGTTGATTAATCAATTTTCAGAAATCCGGTATGATGCTAAGAAGCAGAAGATCTCGACTATTTTAGGGGTGTGTTCTCCGTTGAATACTAGTTGATACTTGAGATTGCCATCTCTAATTGGTAAGTCCAAAAAAGCCATTTTCAGTTTCTTAAAAGATAGATTAAGGAACGACTTAATTATTGGAATTTGAAGATGTTATCTTAAGCAGGTAAGGAGGTCCTTCTTAAATCTGTGGCTCAGTCAATTCCGGCTTATTGTATGAGTACTTTTTTGCTGCATGTTTCTCTGTGTGAAGAACTTGGAAGAATGATGAATTCTTTGTAGTGGGGAGCCAATTCAAATGGACAGAGGTCCATTAACGGGCATTCTTGGCATTTTTTATGTAAACGGAAAGAACTAGGTGGTTTGGGAATTTGGGATTTGCATGGATTTAATCTTGCTTTGCTAGCAAAACATGGTTGGCAATTTTTAACCAGACCTCATACTCTAGTGTCACACCTTTTCAAAGCCAAATATTTTCCAAATTCAAGTTTCTTTGAGTCTTCACTTGGTGCTAATCTAAGTTTTGTATGGCGTAGTGTGTGGAAGGCGAAAGCTATTTTGGTTAATGCTTGTCGTTGGTGATGGCAAGTCAATAAAATCATGGAATGATCCTTGGATTCGTAATGCATCAAATTTCAAGGTTCAGTCTATTTGTCCTCCTGGTTTCGAGAATTTGAAAGTTAGTGATATTAACTCACAGGAGAGATCTTGGGCCATCGATTATATGCATAATTTTTTGTCTCAATCGGATATCAATGCCATTCGCAGGATTCACTTACTTGGGAGAGCCACCATTGATAGATTAATGTGGCATTTTCTAAAAATGGCCAATATATGGTGAAGTCCGGGTATCGTGTATTCTTGGATTCCAAACTACCAACAACTCGGCAAGGGTGTTGGAGCTAGAGCAGAGTATGGCAATTGTCTCTACCGCCAAAGGTCAAATCTTTTTGTGCAGATTGGTAGGTGGCGATCTCCCAACTCGTGTTCAACTTGTGTTGTGAGGTATCCATATTCCTCTTTCATGTGTGCTTTGTGGTGATGATGTTGAACAAAACATCTATTTTTGCATTGAAATTTTGCTAAGAACTGTTGGTCTCACGCTTGTTTGGACGTTCAGATTGATGAAAGAACAGAGTTTCGAGACTGGATTTTGGATTGCCTGAGTAACTTGAATTTGGGAGTGCTTCAACGAGTCTCAATAATATTGTGGGCAATTTGGCTTCAACGTAATAATCAATTTTGAAAGTTTGTAAGTCTATCACCTGTTCAAACCTTGCATTCTGCTTTTCAATTTCTTAAAGAGTGGAATGAAGTGAAGAGGAAGAGCAAGGTTAGTCATGTTCCTTATGCAGCCTCCAACTAGTGTGCAGAAGTGGCGTAAACCACCTTCAAATTGATTAAAAGTGTAATGTAGACGTGTCAGTATCTACGGATCAAACTTCTTTTGGTGTTGGAATTCTTGTCCAGGATGAGATGGAAAGAGTGGTGCAAGGTCAGATGCATTTCTTCGACAGTTTTTATTCAGTGAAGGAATTCGAGGCTGTAGGGCTTTAAACTGCAATTGGTTGGTGTCTTCAACTGGGATATCAAAAGAAGATTTTTGAATCTGACTCAAAGACGGTTGTTGTTGCTATTCATTCTGAACTCGAAGATTTCTCAGATTTCGGTTTTATTATTCAGGAAAGTCTATCTTTGTAAGCAAGGAATAGGATTTTCTATTTCACACGTTATAAGGCTTGGCAAAAGCAGGCTGTTCCCAAGCTTGTACTGGTGTGTTTTCTTATCCTCCTTTGCTTTTGGAGGACGCTGTTGCTTTTGACTCAATCTCTGAATAATAATAATATTTCCTTTCTTTCAAAAAAAAAAAAAAAGGTTTAATTTTCAAATAGAAGAAAAATGTGAACTATGTTAAATCTCAAGGTGGAATTTTTTTTCCTTTGTTCCTGATCCAAGATTTTGAGTTTCATAAAAGTTCTCCAAGGTTTTGCTCAGCAGTTCTATAACCATATGAGTCTATAATATAAAACCCAATTAAAGTCCAAAACAAATAAATAAAAGCAAGGAAAACATGAAATTAAAAATGAAAATAAATCTGTAGAAGAACTAGTTTTAACCCCTAAACATAGGTATTAGTTTGGAAGAAGGAAACTCTGTCCATGATGTCCACTCCAGAAAAACCAAAAGCTTCAAATGCCAAATCGCCCATTAATTTGTCTTCCTATCCATAGCCTCAATTACAAGGCAAAAAAAAATGCTATAGATTTAACCATCAAACAGCAAGTTCAATGAATGTATTCAGTTGCCAATGCACCTTCCCTAGATACAGCATTTCTTATCCTCTTAAACCTCAATATGAGAATTTTGCTTTTCGGCAGCCATCTCCATTTGTGGAATGTGGATGGACATAAATTAACTTACACCATATCTCAAAAAAGAGTATGTTCCATGGACGACTAACCTTTCTACTGAAGCTAACCCGCTGGAGAGCAAACTTATCATAGTTACATTACCAAATCGATCTAGTCCTTTAGGACTAACTTAGTTTAATCCTTTCTGCAAAACAAAGCATTAAGAAATACAATCAGCAAGCTAGGTAGTGAACAAATTAAGTTGAAGCAGTGTGAAGAAAAATTTGACTCAAAAGAAAAATAAAAATCATTATATACACCCCAATTACAACCCCCCATGTATCGAAAAATGATTCACATATCAAATCTTTTATGAGTAAACCAAAATCAAAATCAAATTAAAATTAAAGAGGTTACAAAATAATTTGGTCAAATTAAGACTGAACAATGATGTTGTTAACAAATATGAAAATGACCCTTGAGAGCCCATGAGCAACATTAGCGGAGGCCTGTTTAACCAGTGGCTTCACATTCCAAAGGAGAAGAAAGACATTAGCTCAAGGATTTTCACATGCACAACCACTCAATTGTGCATGACTAAATCTATGCTTTTATTAAATAAAATTTATTATTTTTCAATTTTTCTGCATTTCAAATAGTCAGATCCAGTAGTAAGAAGTACTACAAACAAGATCTGAAAGGACTCACAGGCAAACATTCTTATGGCTGAAAGAAAGACTGCTAACAAGTTAATTCATACAATTTGAAGTAAGAAAACAGGAGATTCAAAGAGAAATCCAGAAAAATGTATGAAGAACTCAGGCATTAAACATTAACATATGAAATGCCATGTATGTTCTGTCAGATAAAAATTCTAAACATAATTGTTCATTTCTACATCAAAATTAATTGAACATTTAGCGCCTGTTTGCTATCATTTCTGTTTTCTGTTTTTGGCTTGTGTTTTCCAAACTCAAATAGTGTAATTTTCTAAAAGCAAGCTGAGGAGAAAAAAAAAATAACCACCTTTTATGGTTTGTCTAAACAGTGAAACTTGTTTTTCTATTTTTCTATTTTAAGAAATAAAATGATAAAAAATAAACATTTTATTAATGTAATTTTTTTTTGAAATAAAAAAAAAAACAGAAACAGATAACATATTGGAAACCAGAAAAACAATTTTTAATTTGTCAATGCCATATAAATGAAGCTTTATATCAAAGAATGAGGGCGTGACCAATGTGTGAAGCTTTATATCAAAGAATGAGGGCGTGACCAATGTGGCCTGACTTGCAAGTCAAATCATAATTTATGGTTTACTTTAGCTTGACGTGACTACTTCACCCAGTTTGGTTTGACTATCCAATAAGAGCAAACCAAATTATAGATGTATTAAAGTGTTTATTTAATATGACAATTTTTGCTTTGTATAAAACATAGAAGTAACAGTGTTTCATTCATTGAATATACAGGAATATATACCATATGTAGAATATAATTTATGCATATGATTTTCATATATAATTGACAATTCCTACACATTTCATATGTCATATAAGAACAATATGTAACAACTTTTGTTCCATGAACAAGATTTTAATAAGAAGTCACGTTATATTGTTTAATAACAAGCCCTCAATTATCCATTTCAATTTATAAAGGATTTGTGTGTTTGGGAGTCCCTGATTGAATAGAACAAGATTTTACCAGGACTGCAATTTAGAGAGATGCAAAGCAAAAGCCTATAGGGTCATTTCTATAACTGGATAACCAGCACCGAAAACTGTCCTGACATTGGATAGTTTGGTGTTTTGATGATCCCTACTTTATCTTTTGTGTTTCTTTTTTTTAAAGATTATCTTGTTTTTGCTAAACCAAAAGTAAAAGGAAACCAAATGATACTTACCATAGAGTGGTCTGCTTTTTCTTCCAACTTATGAGTGTTTACTTTGTCTCAACAAAATAAATAAATGAATGAAAAAGAAGAACAAATATATAACTGAAAAAGACCGCGCACACCCCCTACAAGAAATACACCACTATAGGAACCACAACTGAAATCACAAACAAAATGAAAAATGTAGACCATTTAAGAATTACCCATAGAGTTCTTCCATTTTATCCTTCATTCGTTCAACATCAGCACCAACAATTTCAGCTGCCTTTTCCCCATTTTGGAAGAAATGGAGCGTCGGCTGCAGAAGGACAAAAATCATAATGATGTCAGTCATGTCATGTTCCTCTTACAATATTTTGCATGTGTTGACAGGGCAGTATTAAACAGTTTAACAATTAAAAAAACCAAATGGCTAATGCATAGAAATTATCAATTGCGGGCACCCAAAAGAGAAGGCATGATAAGCACACTCAAAATGCATAAAATAAGGAAGACGATGCAAAAACTTAAATAGAAGTCTTAGACACTAAGAGCCTCCAAGCTCAAATATCATTTACAGGCAATTGATTATCCTACTCAATCAAATATTTATTCTTCACAATTATGGTCGAAAACTGTTACTTGAAATAGGTAAGCACACTTCCTTAGTCCCTCTGAAACTACTAATTTAACACCAATGACAACTATTATAATTTTTTTCTGCTTGTTTATATTCAAAAAAAGATTCAATGCAAAAAAAATTTCATATCACAAGTTTAATTGCAATTATAGTGGTTCAACCAAATGCTTAAAAACATCCACAAATTGATAGAGGATAAAATATCAAACATTGCCCTCGCTGCCCTCTGTTTATTAGGGAAAACAACTCTATAAATACATTTTAACAGCTTCAGGTGCATAGCACCTTATTCCTGTATCCAAGCAAAATCCCTTGCACATGCTACACAAGAAAATCATAAATATTTGGTCAAGTCATAACAAGAAAACATTTGAAATCGGTATGATCTGAAATCTAGGGAAACCCTCATTATACAGGCAGCAAATGAACAACATATTCACCTATTTAAAATTCAACCATGGCGAATTTCTAAATTTGGTATGTTTAGGAAGTAGAGAATAAAAGTGTGAAGAAGAATTAAATTTGGCGAGCCAGCACTTTTGATGTGCTGCTTGACTCTGAAATAAAAATGAGCTGCTACTCTGGGCATACTCCTCCGTGGTTCATGATTATAAGGAATTTTTTAGAAAAATGCAATCAGCTAGTATTTGCATGCAAGATAAACAAGATGATAAAGAGATCTATACAAACAGTCTAAACCTCATGCATTGCTGCAAGAAGTGGTTATTTTTAAGTGCTAGACATGCAATTTCCTGATTGCAAGTCTAGACACTACCCATTTTGAGTTCTACACCTTTAAATAATTAGAGATACAAACAAATCATCAGCTGCTTCCTGGGGCTACATATAGAAAAACAACAAATTCATGGTCAGAATGAAATAGAAACCTTACCACAGCAGTAATACACAATTGACTCAATATGCTCCCAAGGCCTTCCTGCAGATAAGTCAACAACTTTAGTTCAAGCAATTTTTCAACACATGAGCATGACTACTTATATTACCATAACAAACCAAAACCCTTTAACTCCCTAACAAGATAGCTATGTATTCATGACCATGACAATGTATGAGCTTAAAGCCTACATGTGCAACAAGTTATTGGGAAGATAAGGTGATAACAAAACAAAAAGAAAACTCAAGGATATGCCTAGATTTCTTAATTTTTCCTCCACTATAACTGGTCCATTCAAATTAAGGTTATTCCACGTTTCTAACCTGATCAAGAGCTTCAAAAACTTGCATTACCTTCTAGGTAAATCTAAACCATTCATGACATGGATTGTCTCATTTCAGATGTGCACGTAGCTCAAAAACATGGTCATCACACATCAATTTGATGTTGACTTCAATCCAGAAATTTGTGTGTTTGCTTATATAATATATGCTGCATAAGTTTAAAAATTAATTTCTATATATGAAAAAGCTGACTAAAACAATATTTGCTACAATAAGCTTTATAAATGTTCCAGCAGTATTTTTATTTTTTTTTTGAATTTTTTTTTTTTACAATTTTACGATCAAACATATCACCTTCAGAGTATCATTAAACAAAATTTTCTATAGAAATAATTAAAAAAAATCCATTAAAAACTGTGTTATTGATATCAAAAAAATAATGAAAAAAATTGAACTTAGGGGACAATTAAATTGAACAAATAATTTTCCATAATATTTGAACATTAAGCCCACAAATTTGCAGCAACTTTTAAAAAACTAATAAGTCAAATAGACCATACTTCTATTTTGTGTTAAATATCTAATTATTTTAACTCAAAAACATCTAAAAGAATTTTCTTGGGAGCAGTAATGGTCCATGCTGAATATATCACTGCTTCAGTCTTATTAATGGATATGTGAGAACTAAGACTACCCTTTTCTTCACATTTCAGAATTCAGAAATGGAATTCTTATTCAGCCCTATCAAAATCTGTATTTAGTATTATAAATATCACCACCTCATCATTCTGATAGTGCATTATGATGAAAGATACCAGTGGACAAGTAGAGTTACTAAGGAAAACTTATATTACAAAGTTCCGTATCAGTAATCTTCAAAACTAGAGTGCTAATCCTCATGATTACAGCAGCACTGTGGGAGTTTATTACAGCAGTATTACTTATGCCAGCTACTGTTATTATGCCCCCAGCTGCAACATGCTGTTTCCTTGGCATAAGACTCCATGAAAGTTCGGATTTGTTAAAAACTATTATGTTAAGGATTGAGCAATCAATTGAAATAGAACTGAAATGATTCTAAGGACACCAATTCTATCTTTATGCATGCTAAAGCCATAACTTCAACAAAAACATTTAAGTAAACTATGGAAAAGAAAATATCAATGTTGTCAACATGTTTCACTTGTGACAATTATTTGGCTTGTCACAATAGTTACCTGTTCTCATACACTAATTTGCATCTTCCCATCAGCATATCATAATTTATAAAAAATGCTTTTGAGAATTTAATAATCCAAAAAGAAATCACACCAAGTTGACAAGGTGAACCCTTATAATAAATCATTTCACAACAACCATCAAAAAGTACATTATGGGGCATGTATGTTGTATTTCTCTGCTAAGAATATTTTACACATGCAATCACATAAGCAAAAAGCAGATATATCATATTCCTGCTTCCAAGGATTGTTTGTTATGAAATGAACAGCATTATTTGTGAACCAAGAGCCGCATAAATCAAACTCTCAGAAATGAAGGCATATCTTCTGATCATAACAAGTTGATTGCAAAGAATAAATATGATGACAAGCAATCATATAGAGAAAATACTTTCTTACAAAACAATAGAACATAAATCGTAAAAGCCTACAATACCTGGTCAATGTCAATCTTATAAATTGTGACATCAGGGTACTGTTTACTTTCTTCTGTAAGGATAGGAGATATGAACTTGCCTGCATAAATAGAATATGCATTAACATCAACAATAAGCGACAACTCATTCATGAATTGATAATAATTTTTTTTTAAATGCTATTTATTTAATGGTATCCATAAGCAAATTAACAGCTAGGGTCTTACAGGGGCCGCACCACACAGCAGTGAAATAGATGATTGCTGGCATAGACTTATCTGTTGCAATGAATAGTGAAAAGTAAGAAATAGCAACTAATAGAAAGCAGAAATTAAATAAAACAGACAAAGATTATTATACCTATAACGCTTTTCATTGACTTATTGAACTGCTCTTCTGACTCAATGAGTACAACATTGGAATGATCTGAAATTATGTCATTTACCAATTAAACGAATCAAGCTTTAGTCATTATAATTTAAAAAAAAAAAACAAAAAAGTTAACAGAGTTAGTACCTGGGGATGAGCAAAGGGTCCTTTGGAATTGCAGAGAAGGAATTGAGAATTGGAGTTTTCTGGGAGTATGTGTTGAGAAATTACTAACAAACAATGAATTCAAAGAAATGGAAGAACTGGGCAGTGATGAGACAATGGTTGTTGTACTTGAAATTGGGGTTTCATAAAGAAAGGAAGAAGAGCGAACGGAACCACAATTCAATAAGCAATGGCGCTTAACAAGCCTTTGGATCATGTAAATTCGCCTCATTTTCCTACTTGTGTATGTCAGCTTTGTTCAGATTGTGGTGTCTTTTGGCTTCGGGGGATTTAAAGTGAAAGAAGGGTTTTTCTTTGGAAAGAAAGCTCTTTTTCGCCCCTGAACTTTTAGCTCAAGGCTAGATACCCCCCTTTTTTAAAAAAGAAAAAAAACCTTTATGTCCTCATAAATACATAACTTTATATTTTAGGTCCTATTAGTTGCAATTTGAGAGCGTGAAGCACAAGATGCATCTCAAATACAATAACAAATTTTTATTTTTATATTGAATTTTTTTTATTATTATAAAAAATTGATTTATATTTTATTTTTTATTCTAGAAAATTTAACTTCATATTCTATTATTTTTATGGGCACTTTTATAATGTTTAGAAGAAAGAATATTCCTCGTCCAGTCAGTAATTATCTGAATGTTGATGTATGAATAATAAATTTTATCGACGAAAACAAAAGATTAACTAAAATACAAAAAGTAATCAACAATATATAACTCACTTCTTGTATTGCTCCCCCACAACCCCATCTTTTCAGTTTAGACTGCTCTTATATGATACTACAGAATTTGTTTTTTTCTTTTTCTTTTCTTTTGGCTACTAATTCAGTTTTTCCATATTGTCTCTTGTCTATCCATAGATCTAGCAGCAATTTGAAAGATTGACCTATATGGGAATCTCCGAATCTATGCTTATTTTAAATTTTCCAAAATATTTTGTCGCTTACTATGCTCTTTGTTGTCTCTAAGAGCCTAGGTATCGAGAGAAAATCTTTCTTTCATTTGAACCTCACCCTTAACTAAGAATGAGCATAGAGAATTGAAAAACCAATCCGCCGACCAAAAACTGTAAAATCAATATGAAGAATAGGTTAACTAAATGGGTCAATTTAGTTTTGGTTCGATTTTAAAACCATTTTAATAAATAATAGTTTAGTTTGGATTTTTAATTTTATAGAATCGTAGTTTAGCGATCCAACCACATATATAAAAAATATATAAAAATATGAGTTAAATTATATATATATATATAATAAAATATAAAATCTTTATCACCTAAAATTCATTAAAAATATTCTGTTAATTTAGTGAAAAAATAAATTTCAAATGATTTGGTTTTTATGAATATAATTCTTATTATAATATAAAAGTTTCATAGACAACATTGTTTCATCATAATTTTAAAAAAGAAATGTGCAGCTTCTATGATGAATTTAATTGAACCGGTTTAATTTGTTAATCAATTAATTAGATAACCAATATAATTGATTTGGTTATAGTTATAGATATTAAAAATATTGCAGCTTGGTTTAAAATTTGATTTTATGATTCAATTAACCGAATCATGTTCACTCCTACCCTAAACTTTAAGGCTACTTGACATATAGTCTATCACATTCCTCTTTGTAAAACACAATTATTTTTATAATTATAATATTGTAACGTATGACGGACCAATTCTTCTATTATAATTTAATTTATTTTTTATTATTTCATATATATGATGATTATTGTCATGTTCTTAAATCTATTTTATATCTTCTCTACACATATCTGCATGTTTTTTGCCAAAGATAAAATTTCTTTTTTAGTACATAATCTTTTTACTAAATTATCAAAATTTTGTGTTAATCTTTCCATTATTTTCTTGTTCTAGCTAATTTATTAAGTTTAATACACATTTGTATATTTTTTTCAATGTTCTTTTCTAACATTTCCATAGCTAGGATGTGTACTATTATGTTTAATAAGCCATATTTTATTTTCTTTACTTATTTGATTATATATTTTTGCTAATTTTTTACTTTTATCTGAATTAAATGAATATTTTTCTATATTTTAATTATTCATGTCATGGATCTAAATTTCCTTAATTAATAATGTTTCTACAATATCTTTTAACATTGTTAATTGTCACGACCCAAACCCGGGAGTCATGACCGGCGCTAGGAAACGGGAATTCACATGAATTCGGAACCCGTAGCAAGCCTTAAACAAAATTAAACATTCATCAAATATATAAAAATACTTCAAAATTAAAATTTTTAATAATATAAAGAAAATTACTTATCATATTATAATAAAATATTTACACAATTTTCAATCTAAAAATAACATTACATACTACCACAAGATATATTACTACTGCAACGTCTAATAAAATACAAAAAAAGATGATAGTTCAAAATTTACATAAGTCACCTAGGGAAGAAAGAGTCCGACGAAGATTACTACTAGTAGGGGTCTAACGAGAAGAATCTTGAAAAATAATTGAGGGGGATCAGACCTCACTGAGTAAATCATTATTATATATACGCATGTAACCTAATGCACGTACACACAAGCATCAATAATATTATTCGTATATTTATATTTATATAAATATACATACAATCCACACAGATGCTTGAAAATATTTTTCAAGATTTATTTTGCTGGTGGATTGGAGCAGAACCCTAAAAAGTTTGCATCCTCAAATCACATAATCCTTACTTGCCATCAGGCTCACTTAAATACCAAAATATTTCTCTTTTCCAAATTGACAGTAGACTGGCCCCAAGACACTAAGTCAACCGAGCTCCCGTAGTCTCACTGCCGACATGACTGGCCCTAAGACATTAAGTTAACTGAGCTCCAGCAGTCACGCTCTCAATCACAATTCTCAATATAATAATTTAATCATCAATCAATAAATCATTTCCTAGCATCTAACGTACTATTGCGCAACAGTCCTAGTGTAACCCACTAGGTGGCATGTTCTACGGCTATCCTCTAAAAATATTTTATCCGAAATAAATAAATAATTTATATTAAATAAAGTATTGAAATTATATAAAATATGCACGGCATAAAAAATACGCAAATAATTATGGCATTTATATATATAAAACACACACATATATATAATGTTATAATAATAATAATTAAAATGAATGCAATATAGCATATTGAAATTTGCATTTATTTAAAACATGGGTGCCAATAATATATTTCTACATGCCATGCATACATATAATAATAACTCATAAGTGTGCACTCCTCTACTTCAGTTCGGCAGGCCTGGTCCGGAAGGCCTAGCTCGCGATGCAGCTAAAAGAAAAATAATAATAAACAAATAATTATAAATAAATTCCTAATTTTTATACTTTAGAGATTTCTAAAAAATGACTCAATCTAAGAAACGACTCGACTAAGACTCAAAACTTAAGACCGACCCGATGTCACGTTTTACGAAAAATTTACCAAAAATTCGGTAAAGTCTCCTTTGTAAAACGGACATCTCTCTGCTAAAACTAGAGCCGATCCTGCACGCAAACACACTTCTAAATATCCACAATTCAACTTATCGGGTTGGTCCCCTAAACTACAATCATTGCCCAACCGAGAACTAACACAATTCACAATTAATAAAATAATATAATAATTTCTCAAATCACCAAAATATCTTATAAAATATTAAAAATATTTATTTTCCAAATAAATGATAATATTATATTTTTTTAATAATATTTTGCTAATAAAATCCATAAATGGAATAAAATTCCATTTAACAATTAAATTAGCATAAATTGTAAATAATAATTAAAATCACCTATTCATATCATAGAAATAATAAAATACTCATTTAGCTTAAAAATAATAAATAAGTTCATTTTCCATATATATTTTTCTAAAATTAACACTAATTAACAATTAATTGAAAATAACTATAAAAATTATTTTTCATACCTTTATTAATCAATAATAGTCTAAAACTGAATAATTAACAACAATTTCAATTAAAATCAAATAATTTGCTAAATT
>CATIWM010492864.1:0-15387 GCA_949671775.1 Mallotus repandus
TAATAAATCTATAAATATCCATAAATTTATTTTATTTTCATTTTTTACTTATTTTTATTAATTTTTGCTCCAATTAAAATTAGTATTATCTAAAACTAAAGTAATATATAAAATGAATTGCTTAAAAAAAGGTAAAATTAATGAAACCAAACATAAAAATAAATATAAAATAAAATTGATAAAAATTAATGAATTATTTAATTTATTATTTAATTTTTTAATTAAAATTAAATTGATAAGGACATGTGTAACCGTTTAAAATTTAGTAAAAATTGTGATTTAAAATTTGAAAATTAAAGAACAACAATTTTTTATTAAAATAAGAAGGATTAAAGTGTTAGTTTTTACAAGATATATGGAGTAAAATGTTTAGTTTGTATAAAATAGAGGGAGTTAAATGTTTTATTCATTAAGACACTAACGGAAAAGTTAACGGAAGGACTAAAGTGTTAACAGAACTAAAACTGAGGGATGTAAATATTCGATTGTCAAACAAGAGTGATGAAAATTGGAATTAGGTCAAATTTGAGAGAGGTAAATGTAATTTACTCTAAATAAAATTTAAATTAAAAATCTCCTACTAAAAGTTTTTAACTTCATATATACATACTTCATATGTAGTGTATATTTACTCTTTTACATAAATGTATGTAATGATTGCTCAAGACATTGAATCACTCACTACTAACCTGAACTACTAGAAAAATATTAGTAATTTCTAGCGGTTTTTTCTATGGGCGAATAAATAAAAGTATAAAAGTTTAATGAAATAAAATAAAATAATAGGAATTTAACAGAAAAAATCGTTATAATTTAAGAGCTTAAAAATTATTTTTGCCATATATATATATAGAAAACAAATTTAGCAATGTAATTTGACCAAAAAAATTTTAGCAATGTAAAATTGCTAACGTAAGGTCAAAATTTATTGTTGACACTTTTAATATTCGTATTGGAGTTTTAACCCCTATCTCCATTCTCCTAATTACTAATGACAAAAAAAAAAAAACTTAACAATGCAAAATTTCTTCAATAATGAAAATGCTTTTTTTTTTTCTCTCTAAATAATTATTTTGGAAAATGAAAAAAAAACGAAAAAACGTGCATATATATAGCATCCTTCATTGCAAAAAATTAAGGTCAAACGCTTAAATTATCCCCTAACGTTTCATCCTAATTACAGATTGGATATAAGAAAAAATTTTAAGTCAAATTGGAACTTAATTTGTGTAAATTTTTTTCATATTGGATTTTATTGATTGCAATCAAGTTTTGTAACTTTTTTTATTATAATTAAATCTTATAGATTAATAAAAAATAATTTTAAGGGTTACTAACAAACAAAATTGATCAATTTTTTTAAAAATATATATCACATAATTATAAAGTTTTAAAAGTTTTTAAATCTATAAAATATATTTTTTTATTTTTTCTTGAATTTTAAAAAATTTCCAATTAAGAGATATATATTTCAAATAAATGAATAATTTTATTCATTAATATAAATAGCAAATTGATAACAAACCCAAAAATTTAATTTTAATGGTTGAATAAAAATTTTATTAATTAGTTTAAATTCTTAAACCTACACAATAATTGATAAATAAATTTTTTTTATTGAATTGTTAAATGAATAAACTTGAGGGGCAACCATTAAAATTAAATTTTTGGGTTAATTATTAATTTACTATTTATATTAATGAATAAAATTGGTCATTTATTTGAAATATATATCATTAATTGTAAAGTTTTTAAAATTCAAGAAAAAATAAAAAAATATATTTTATAGGTTTAAAAATTTTTAAAACTTTATAATTATGTTATATATATATTCTTAAAAAAATTGACAATTTTGTTCGTTAGTAACCCTTAAAATTAATTTTTTATTAATCTATAAGACTTAATTGTAATAAAAAAAATTTCATGACTTAATTGTACTCAATAAGGTCCAATATGAAAAAAATTTACACAGGTTAAGCTCCAATTTGACTCAAGAAAATTTTTGTATCCGATCTGTAATTAGGGTAAAATGTTGGGGCAATTTGAGTGTTTGGCCAAAAATTAAATAAGATCACTTTGTTGGTGCCGAAAGAAAAAAAGTGAAATTAGGCCATTAGCCTCAGAAGAAGAGAAGAACATTCCAAGAAACAAGAGAAATACATATACATAGGCAAAACTCATTCTAAGACTCCTCAACTTATCGATTTTTTAATTTTAGATTCCTAAAATTTTATTTTGTATAGTTAGACCCTTAAACTTCATGAATTTAAAGTTTTAAACCCTAAAGTTTCCTTTTGATCTCTAAAGTTTTATATTTCTAATAGTCATACCATTTTTTTTTATTTTTTAACACTTATATCAGTTTTAAAATTTTTACACCGGTAAAAAATAAATTTACTTATTTTAATTTTGAATATTTTAAATTATTATATATATACTTAAATAATTTTATATTTTAAAAATCAACAAACAAGCTAATGCTAAGATAAAAAAAATTATAACAATACTACTATTTTTCACAATACTTTAAATTATTGTAAATAAATTTTTATAATATAAATTTTTTTCATGTACCCAAAAAATATGATAAAAAAATGAAAGTTAAGATAACAGTTATAAAAAGTTTGAGTTGGTTGGAAAATCTATCACTATTTTTTGGTGATGTATAGGTATGCATTGGTATCTACTATTTATAAAAGTTATATTATAAAAAATTATTCACAATAATTTAATTAAAATTTCTTTAAAAAAAAACTAAAAAATGTATTAAAAATATAAAATTTAAATTTTGAAGAATTATAAAATATTTATTATATAACCTCTTTTAATTATGTTGTTCTTTTTCGTTTTAATAGTTTATTTTGAAAATATTTTATTTTATTTTGAAAAATAGTAGTTTTATTATAATTTTTTATCTTAACATTAACTTGTTTATTTATTTTAAAAATTTAAAATTATTTAAAAATTTATATAAATTTATGTTTTTAATTGAAAATATTAGAAATTAAAATAAATAAATTTACTTTTTACTGGTGAAAAAATTTTAAAAGTTATATAAGTGTTAAAAGGTAACAAATTGTATGATTATTAGAAATATAAAACTTCAGGGATCAAAAAAAATAATTTTTATTAAAAAATTAACAGAAGGGTTTAAAACTTCAAACTTGTGAGATTTAAGGGTCTAGATATATAAAATAAAATATTAAAGGTCTAAAGCTAAAAAGCCAATAAATTTAGGAGTTTCAGAATAAATTTTGCCTTTAATCGATTTGATATAATCCCAAATCACAATTGTTGGTAGAAAGGGACCATTTTCCACCTAAAAAAAAAATTAAAAGCCAAAAAAGGACGACAAAACCATGAAGCAAAGAACAAATATATTTTGTCATGGTGACCAAAGTAAATATAATTATATTATATAATAATAATAATACAAACTACTTTCTTCCAAGAAATTGAAAGAATTAGTGGTTTTTCATCTTGGCACAAGAATAGACACTCATATAAAAAAAATTCGATACCCCTACTCTCCCCAAAGGGGGCAAAAAAAATTTTATCTTTTGCATTGTAAGGTTAGCCGTGTCTGCTGGAGAATGGGTGGACATTTCTTGGCTTAAATGATCTACTAGTTGACTTCACCATTAATTAGAGACCTCTTTTTTTAATTTCTTGGCAATTGGGGATGCAATCAATCAAACATTTTGCTTTTTGCATATTTCAGAAATTATCAATGAAAAGTCTGCTGGGTATTTATTTGTGTCGGATAAAAAAAGGTTAATTGCTTTTTATCCCTTATATTTTAGTTTAATACATTATTTTATTTTTAATATTTAAAAAAATATTTATTTATTTTTGATATTTATAAATTCATGTACTATTTTATCCCTGACAGAGAACTAATGAGTATTAACTGCTGTAAATATTAGGGATAAATATTTTTTTTTAAATATCAAAAATAAAATAATGTATTAGTCCAAAATAAAAGAAGCACCCACTGAAAAAAAATTCTTAGACAGGATTTTCAAAACAAGTTTGCACCCACTAAACCAATGAGCTCATAAACTTCTGAATTTTGTTGCAATTCTAAATTAATTTTCTCAACCCATGAATTTCTTTCTTTTTAAAAAAAAAAAATTGTGACTGATTTTACAAGTGACTTCATTTATTCATTTCAATTGGTTTATTTATCTTTATATATAATTATAAGAGATAAATACAAAAAGTACTCCGAATTAAATGTATACTTATATAAAAGGTCTATGATTATTTTCATGACATTTAGAGATATATGATTTTTATTTTCTAACACTTCAATGTCATATCAACTAATATTATCTGTAGGCGACGGGGTTAAGCTCGCGTCCAAGTGTTTGACGACCATGACACTGTGTAAACTCAGGGCCTGCTAGGAAATACAAAATGGGTTTGGGGCTCATATTGGAAATGGAGTCGACACCCGGATGAAAGTCAGGACATACTATACAGTAACTAGATTCCACAGAGGTTTTCAGAAGCTGCCATCAGATATCAGGTTGAAAACTGGGTATGGACTTTTGAATGCCCACCGAACCTTGCGGTTCTTTTGTATTTTATTGTCTTTAATTATTATATTATTTCCTTATTATCGTTGAATTGCACTCATTTTCAATATTATATTTAATGTCTAAGTTTGCACATTAGTCCTTTTCGCATGCTTATTAACCGAAACTTGATCAAGTAGTAACAATAAATTACAATCATACATTCCAAATAAATGGGGGGAAGGATTAAGGATTACAACATTTTACTCAAAGCAAAAGGGAAAAAAACCAAAAATAAACTACAAGTAAACTATAAATAAATCCTCTCAATAACTAAATAAGGAGGTGAACTCCTAATGATTGAAAAATCACCCTAAGATTCTTACAAAACCGGAAGAGTCAAACTTTTCACAAATACAAGATCAATCAAACAGGGGGAAAGTTCAACTTGTTAGCCTCACATACGATAAACATAAAAGATTTAAGCAAATATAAACAAATATTCGATTAAACACAATATATGGATTGATTACGTGCAGTATTGAAACACAAAACACAAAAAACACATAAAACATGTGAATTATATAAAAGAAACATAGTATAGAGAGGCAAAATCAGGCAAAGCTCTGATCGAGAGGCAATCACTTTTTCAAAGAGGTGTCACCTCCTGATCAAGAGGCGTCGCCTCCTGATCAAGAGGCGATCCAGGATCGTCGCATAACGAAGGGACGACGCCTCTATTAAGAGATGTCGCCTCTTCAATAGGGCACAACAGATCACATATTTCTTAAAACTTAAGCAATCTTCTAAGCAAGTCTAAATGAGCAAAGCTCTATGTAAATACATAAAATATACAATCTATACTCAATACTTCATGCAATCATACCCTCAAATGATCATAAACCCAATAACAATTAATGAAATTCAAGAAATGAAACTTTAAGTAAAATGAAAAGCTTTAAAACTTGGAAATAGAAGCTCTCACTGATTGAAGCACGTTTAGGATCTCCTAACTAAGCCCTCAGAGTTGGTTTATGGTGGTTTGAATCCTTTACAATGCAAGAAGTCCTTTTTCTCCTCAAGAAAATAAACTCTTAAGCTTCTTCTTTTTCTTCTTTCCCTTCTTCTTCTTTCTTTTTCTCTCTAGTTTTCTCTCTAAAAACGTCCCTCTTTCTTTTTTCCAATCGACCTCCCCTTTTTGCAAAACCACTCCCCTTCCCTTTAAGCCCTCCTTTCTCTTGCCTTTCCCATTTTCCCAAGCAAGACAAGACCTACACCTTTATTTTCTCCCCTTGCAAACCCCTTTTTAGCCACCCCCTTTGCCTAAAAAATCAACCGTACATGCTCAAAATTCAGAGAGGTAAGGTGTGGACCCCACCCACTTGCTGTCTAGATCAAATCTCATTTAATGCAGGCCACAGGTGGGCAATATAGAGGCAGCCCTTTGCAAAGGGGCGATCGCCTCTTTAAATTAGAGGCCATAGAGGTGACGCCTCTTCAAAGAGGTGATCACCTCTTTGGCCCTGACAAATGAAGTCTGAGCCCCTTGAGCCGAAAAGACTTGGGCTTCATGGTATTGGGCTTGGATTTAGGGCCTTGAGTTTGGTTTTAAGTGCTTTAGGCTAGGCTTTAGGGTTTAGATTTGGCCTTTTTAGGCTTTCGAGAGGAGTTTTAGACTTTCTTTGCATTCAAAAATCCGTACTTTTTCATCATTAAACTTTCGTTGTGGGCCTCAAACCGAAGGTGCCTACATTATCATAATTTTACAATAAAATTTCAATAGTAAAATTGTTTCATATGGATTTACCATCAATATATCTATTTACATATTTTTAGAAATATTACAAATTTATTTTAAAAATTATTTTATTTTATTCCTAATAAAATAAAAGATACATTTTATTTTTATTTATTGTAAATTTATTTTAATTAGTTAAAATACTATACTAGTAAATAATTTTACTATTAAAAATTCATATTATTTTAACATTACATCATATATTTTTAATAATATTACTAAGCAATATACTAGAATGTAAATAAAATCAAATCATAAATTTTCAAACATTATAAAATAACACAATTCGATAAATGAAAAAGTGTCTAATTACATGATATTTTATTGTAATTTTTCCTAATTATGAATATAAATGTGAATGTCTATTATGAAAACTCTCTTATGACCCATGAGCATTTGATCAAGTTATATGGATTCTATTTTTCATCTACCCTTTTTCCCCTTATATATCCTCTTTAAGCAACCAAACAGTACGCTCTTGTGAATTAATCTAATCTACTTGACACTTCTGCCAAGAAAGATGATTCAACTAAAGAATCGTTATGCTGGGATGTACACATGGAGTTTTTTGTTTAAGTCCCGAAAATAAAACTTGTATCACAGGCTTCAAAACTGTAGCCATAAGAGAAACATCAATAAAGTAATCAAACTAAGAAAGTCCTTTAAGCATCCACACACTCGCTTTTCAGAAGAGAAATAATATTTTCTCACCACTAAAAATCAAAATATGAAATCAAGAGAACAGATGGAAACATGTAAAATTCTAGCATCTGATATAATTAGTTCTTTACATTTCAGCTGCAGCCAATTCATTTCGTTACAAGAGTACAATATAGTCAGTACTCACTGAACAGTGCTAGGCAAGATCGTCAATGTCTGATGATTGACAGTAATTGGGTGTAGAGCTTCTTCAACATCTTTCAGCCAAGCTCTCTAACGTACACAAATTGAGCTCATGTGTCACATGTCTAGTGTCGGGCAATGCATCAGAAACTATGACTAGTTGAGCAAGTTAGAGACACATGCAACACGTGCCAAAGTAGATGTCAAAATGACCGGTTTTACTTCAATTCTTGCGCTGCAATATTTTTCAACGTTTTTTAGCAGTAGAAATCTGAATCATTGATCCATAGAACACAAATCAAACAATGCAATGTAAGGTACATCTACTGTATATCATTTGCCAAAATACTTTTACATGAGCATGAGAAAAGGAGCATGAATACCGCAATGGAGCAAGTATAAGGAAAAAGCCACTACAAATCTTTCTTTAACAGAATTTATTGGTAATTTTGAAAGAGTGCAGACTTCATGTGATTAGTGAAAAATTCTACTTACAAGCAGATACCAATTTTCACACACTGACAAACCAAATTCACTTTGATTGCTTTCTTCAATTCAAAAGTTTATCTGTTATGGACCCTGGATTGAGATCTAGTTATGGGGATATCAAAACAAAGATTAAATGATAAATAAATTTGGCAAAATGATATGCTTCAGGATAGATCAGTTCCTTTTTCCTTTAAGAAAGAACCCAAAGACCTCATTACAATAGGACTCATTGGAAAGAACTCAAAAACCTTCTCTGAAATTTTGCCTACTCTTTCATTAATTCCCCTATGCTTAAATTCTATCAGAGGCACAAAACAGGACTTAGTAACCACATACTACGAATGAGGAAATTTATCCTGGATTTATAGCAACACAGATGTTACACAAAAACTGACTTTGATAAACTGAACATAGATAACTGTCCATAAACTACTGCTCCTAACGATTGTAAGCCTGCAACTCACTTGATACAGCCCCTGCAGTCTATATCATTATCCTTATCATGACCTAGAATTAATATATTGAGGAACTGAATTCTAAATATGAAGCAAGTTTTATTTCAAAACGACAAGATTATTCAATCTAGTCCCTACTGTATTCTGCACACATAAACAAAACAGACTGCTGGTAACATGCTACACAAAATGATGGTACCTTAGCAAAACGAGGAGACCTGCGAACTGCTGATTCGGGCGATGACAATATTGCTTTTTTAGACCCTTTTCCAAGATTAACTTTCTTGGACTGTCTTTTGATCTCATGTGAACACTCAGTTTCCCTCCCTGAAGATTCACTTCTCCCAGTTGACACTGACAAAGATGGAGCAGACACGGATATCAAGGCAGACTCTTGATGAAAACTTGTCGATTGAGGCAAAGTTCCTAATATGCCATGAAAAAAGTAATTCCCTTTAGGAAAAATGAACTTCATTTAGAATTAAACACGGATAAGGGCACATTCCTCAAACTTCTATTGTTCAAGACTGTCTTAAAGCAATAAAAGCAACATAATTTCAATGTTTGGCTAGATAAAAGAGAAATAAGCTTTCACAGAAACCTGAAAAAACAATCAAGTGATGTAAGCAAAGGTAAAAACTCTACCAATGGATGCAACTTCCAGAAACTTCTCTCTCATTGTTCTAACAAATTGGAACAAGCCATTGGTTTTGTTCAATTCATGGATCAACTCTTCGGTGTCATTCAAATGGGGATCACAAGCCAACACTGAAAATCATATGGAAAAAAATGTATTTCTGAAGAATATGATAAGAAGATTCAATGACATAGCCAACATGAAGGACTGAAGGGGATTACAAGTATATGTATCATTTTCATGGCGAACAGTGAAAGTGAACTCCTCATAAGGACTTCTCGTATTGATGTTGTTGAAAGTGAATTTCACCCCTAAAAAATGAGAATTCCTGAGTTGTGAGTAAGGAAACTGAAAAAGAAAAAGAAGAAAACCAGATCATAAACAACTAAGTGGATATGATTACCTCGTCCACCTTCAATGTGAAAACCAAGAACCTTATTGTACCATGATATTGCCTCTTGAATTTCTCCTTTATGGTCAATGTCTTGATTTTCCTTATCTTTAGATGTCGCCAGAACAATAAATGATGCCATACAATAATAAGGTCAGCAATCTATAGCATCTTTCACACATTTAATAGGTTAGCACATAATGAACTCCAGTATGATTATGGAACTAAATAATTGAGGGAGAAAGAAACACATGAAATGTTACAGTGAAGAATGACAAAGGAAAGCAATTTCTTCAAGAAATGTTACAATATACCATGACAAACGAAGTCAAAAAATATTTTTTTTTTTTATGACTCAAAGTTCATAAACAGCAACAATAATATCCCCCTCTAACTGATGCATTTCAATTGTCAGAAAAAAAAAAAAATTGATCCTTGTTCATTGTTCACAAAAACTGAGTTTCACAGAGAACCTGTTTGTCTCCTCTTCAAAATAAAAGTGGACAAATAGATTAGTGAGGTTTATGAAAGAAAAACATAACAGTAATGCCAGTGACCAGCGTTCAGGTGCAAACAAGCAATGATCAACTGATATAAGAAAACGACTTTACTGTGAGATTGGTGGGAGATGACGGCTGCATATTCATCCCTCCTCGCCCTCTGAACTTGGACATTTCTTTGAAGCTCTTCTACTCTGGCTCTTGTGGCAGATATGGACTCTCTGATTGCCATCTGCTTAGCTTCCTTACGAGTTTTCACTATACAAGGAAACGAAAAAAAAAAACATATGGCAAATATTAATGCAAATGTTAAAAACTTATGCAACTAAATTCAAAGTAAAAAGCTATCAGCTTTGGGAGCATTTCAGTTCGAAAAGAACATCAATTAAAAAGTTAAAACAAAGCTTCATCAAAGTGCATAAGCAACAAGTTCCCCACAATTTTAACAAATAACCCAGGAGCTAGTCTTTACTCTTCCAAAGACAAAGAGCACATCTTTGTTTCTCTAGCGAAACCATGCTAATTTTTTTTTTTTTTTTAAAAATTTTGAGATGATAATTCAATCCTAACAGTGATGTAAAAAATAGTAGAAACTAAAGAATGCGAGCATATCACAGTCAAGGTATAGATGCAAACTTTTAGCTCAAATTTCCCCCAAAAGACCATCAGAGATAAAAACCTGCAAGCACTTTAACAAAGTCATCCTCAGCTTCACGCAAGCTAGATTTCATCTTCCCCAATCTCTCTGCAAAAAAAAAAAAAAAAAAAAAAAAATCCAAATAAGCAAATTCACTCGCAGGAACCCTAATCTCACACACAGTGAAAAAAATTGAAATTTAACAAAAAAAAAAATAGTGAGGTAGAAACGCAAGTGAAATTGACCTTGATTTCTGAGGGTATCCTCAACTCTAGACTTGACAGAATCCAGAGATTGAGCAAAAGAAGCAGCGAACGAGTCCATTTTCTGCAGTTCGACAGGGACTTCTTTTTCACAGATCAGCCTCAACGACTCCATTTTCTTCCGTAAAGATTCCTCCGTTGCTGCTGCTGCACCTCGCATTTGTTTCAGAAACACGAAGGGTGAGATTTAGGATTTGAAATTAAAGCTTTGTTTCAGCCCCGCCATTTTCGATTTTCGTGTTCTAGACCGGCCCATGAGAGAGTTCATTCAACGTAGAAATACCATTGTTTGAACCGGACCAACCTGGGCTGAAACTTGGATGCCTGGCCCAATGTCAGCCCACTTGATCGGATTGTGATAATATTATCAAATATATATATATATATATTTGAAGTACCAGAACGTAGAGTTTATTCGATTCGGATAAAATTATAAGAATGTCAAAGGTTTTCCAATAACTATTTAACGGAAATTCATATGCTAGGACTCTAAAACCTAACTTAAACAAAAAAAATAGCTCCAACGGTTGTTGGTAAAAAAATATTTCATTTACCAGAGCAAGGAGATTTTTTTTTTTTTTTTTATCATTGCAGACTAAAAAGGAGGAACTCAATATCGGATTCCCTGCTATACCTTTAACGGGCAGACTGTTTGACCAAAATAACACACCGGCAATATAATAAGTTAGTTATTTATTATTTTATTTTGTAAATATTTTTAAATAGTTTCAGTTTATCTAAAAAGACAGTAACTTAGTTTTTTTTTTTGGGAAATAACTTGGTTTTTAAGTGACTTGGTTGTGCCAATTATTGATGGGATGCTACCAATAATATGTGAAAAATCACATGGATTTCTTTCTATTCTGCACATCACTTCCATTTTCTATAAATAAAAAGCAAGAAACAATAAGAAAGATAAAAAATAAAAAATAAAGAGGCATGTGAGTGAAATTTGAACTATAATCACACAATTAATTAACCCCACCCCAAACTCTTACCTAGTGATAAGGGTGTCGGAGGCAATGGTTAAAGATTGGAGGTTCAATTCTTCGCTCCTCCTTCAACCTCCGGTAAATCTCTTTAGTAAAAGAAAAAATTAAACCCTATTTAGTCTCTACCTAGCACCATGTCACTTGACTTCCGATGAACATTGCAATTAGTATCCTATTTCTAATTTACATTTCCGAGGTCAAACCTGCAATTTACTTCGTACAAAAGTCAAAATGCTATACTTTTTTTTTTGCAAATGAAAAAAATTATTATATTTTTATAGATTAAATTAATATTTAGAAATATATTAAATATTTAACAATTTAATATAATATTTTAGATGTTGGAATCATTTTTAATAAAAATTAAAAAAATTAAAAACAAGTTATAAAAGATTCAAATTAGGAATTTTAAACTCTTAATAAATTTCAATATGATCTTTTAAAAAAAAATCAATATGATAATGGTTTTTTTTTTCCATTATGAGAACATACTTGTCATTTTTCATTTATAAATTATAATTTTTTTTAAATTCGTAATATAAGTGAATGAAATATGATGTATATGGGTAATTTTTTTACGCATTAAATATAAATAAATTTTAAATTCAAAATCTCCTAGTAAAAGTTGTAAACTTTGTATGCAGTGTATATTTACTCTTTCACATGAATGTATATAATGATTGCACAAGAGACTGAAACACTCGCTACAAACTAGAACTACTAGAAAAATATTAGAAAGTAGGTGCATATGTTTCTCCTTGGCACATGAGTAAAGAATCTCATACAAGTATCTTATATAACTTCATTAAAAAAAAACTATATAGATGAGAACAAGTTTGGCAATACAAAATTGTCCGCGCACCTTATCCTAATGGTGAAGACTCAAATTTGAGTTTTAAACTCCATATTCATTCTTCAATTACTAATGATAAAAAAAAAAAAACAGCTTTGCAATGCAAAATTTCTTCAATAATGAAAATGCCTTTTTTTCCTCTAAATAATTATTTTTTAAAAAGGAAAAAAAATGTGCATATATATAGCATCTTTTATTGCATAAAATTAATTAAAATCACTTTCTTTAGTGCCGAAAGAAGAAAAGTGAAATTAGGCCATTAGCCTCAAAAGAAGAGAAGAACATTCCAATAAACAATGTATGATATAATCCCAATTCACAATTATAGGTAAAAAGGGACCATTTTCCACCTAAAAAAAACATTAAAAACCAAAAAAGGACGACAAAACCACGAAGCAAAGAACATATAATACAAACTACTTTTTTTCCAAGAAATTGAAAGAATTAATGTATGTATTAATGCAATTTTATCGGGTTACAAACGGTATCATAATTTTGATTTATATTTTAAAATAGTATCAAATTTTAAATTTTTTTTCTCTTAATTTTTATTTTTTCAGATTATAATTTCTTAATGATTTTTTATCAAATTTAGCATACGTAGCAGTCTGAATAAGTATATTTTTTATATATTTATCATATAAGTATCCAATTAAATAGACTAATTATTTTATGAACTACATAAAATTAAATTTACTAAAATTTTATTTTATGGAGCCCACAAAGAAAATTTATTCTGAGATGTTTATATGACAAATATACTAAAAATATATTTATTTCGGCTACCACGTATGCTAAATTTAATCGGATATATTTGAGATACTTTAATCTGAAAAAAAAATAAAAATTGCAGTACTGAAAATAAAAAAAAATAAAATTTTAATAATTAAAAAAAATTAAAAATTTAGTACCATTTTAAATTATGGAATAAATTATGATATAACAAAGCAATAAACCCTAATTTTATCTTTTGCAGTTCTATTTATCTAATTTGCAACTGTATGTATTATGTACCATCCAGTTGTAAGGTTAGCCGTGTATGCCGGAGAATGGGTGGACATTTCTTGGCTTTAATGATCTAGTGGTTGACTTTATCCATTAATTAGAAACCCCATTTTTTATTTATTGGCAAATGGGGATGCAATCAATCAAATAGTATTTTGCTTTTTGCATATTTGAGAAATTATCAAGTGTGAGAATTTTTGAACCTCATGTATTTTTTATTTGATTATTTAATAATTTAAATGGTATAATTATTTTTAATTTTAAATATTTTTTTTATTAGCTATTATAATATTTAAATATTTTGTATTTAATTATAAAAAAATATTTTATATTTAACTATCTTAATGCATTATTTATTGATTTTTTAAATATATATTTAAAATTTTATATTGAAAAAAAAGATAAAATAAAAATAAAAATAAAAATAAAAACATTAATATATATTTGTAAGTTATTAATTAAAAACTGTAAATTTTTTGTTAAAATTTTTATTTTTATATTTTAAAATTTAATTAACAGAATTGTCCTCTATTTAAAACAGATATTTAATAATTAAAATATTTTTAATATCATATTTAATTGTATTTTTTATAAATTATTTTATTTAATAAATTATTTTACTTTGTAAATATATTTTTTGTAATAAATTTTATTTGATGAAAAAATTAAATATATCGTTGTATAATTATCAAACTCATTCATGTAAACATATAATATTTTTTTTATAATCTATTATCAATATAATTAATTCTCTAATTATTTATTTTATATTCTAAATATTGAGTTTTTGAAAATAAATCGTATATTTAAATTTTTTTATTAAATATACAATATGAATAAATTTTTAGATATTAATTTATTATATTGAAATAAATCACAAAAAATATATTCAAATGATTAAAAATGCATCAAAATAAAAATTATAATTAAATAATGAAATCCTCAAAAATTTTATCATATGATAATTTACACTTCTTAGTTAATAACATGTAAATATTAATATTTTTTGTAATATAAAAAATTAAATATATATTTAAGATTCAATGTATATTGAACATTAATAAATAAATAAATAAATAACACATTAAAACAATTAAACATTAAAAATTTAAATGTTGTATAAACTAATAAAAAAAGTTATTTAAGAATAAGAGTAATTATGTTATTTAAATTAATAAAAAATAAAATATGAAGTATATTTATAAATAAGTGGAGTGCAAAAATCTCCACCCAATTATCAAGGAAAAGATTGTTGGGTATTTATTTGTGTCCGATAAAAAAAATTATTAGACATGATTTTCAAAACAAGTTTGCATCCACTAAACCAATGAGCTAATAAACTTTTGAAATTTTGTTGCAATTCTAAATGAAAAATTAAATGATGAGCTTTAAAGTTATTAAGTCAAAAATTTGATAAGTATTTATTTTTTATATTTGAGTATTCACTCTAAAATCTAACATGTCAAATTTTTATAAATCCTAATTTTTATTAAAAATAAAATATTTATTATAATTTTTTAATATTATTTTATAATTAAAATACTATTAAATTCTAAAAGTTTTTATATAATACATATTTTTTTTATCTCGAATCACTTGATTATTTTTTCTAAATCACTCAATCATTTTTTCTAAACCATTAGAAATTATATTTTTAAATTTTTTTTTAATTGCAACACTATTACACATACTCCAATACTAATTTAATAGTCTCAAAATAAATTCTATTATATTTAAAAATAATGGCAATAAAAATAAAAAAATAAAATTAATGTAATATATTTTATTTTTAATTTATTTAATTACCTTTTTCTCTTTATAAAAATTCTTATTTTAAAATACATATATTTTATTCTATATAAAACACTTTAATTATATTACATCTGAAATACTACTCTTTTTTTTCATTAGAAATTATGTTTTTTATTCTATATATATAAATTGTGTAGTTTAGAAATAAGAATTTTTATAAAGAGAAAAAGGTAATTAAATAAATTAAAAATA
>CATIWM010492884.1:0-19243 GCA_949671775.1 Mallotus repandus
CTAGTTATCCATTTATAAAGAGTTTCAAAAGTTGAAGCACACTTGATTCTTGGTTTTGTTATTGTTTCTTGGCTTACATTTTTACTTCTTGTTTCTTGATCTTGGTTCTTTTCAAATTTGATTTGAATGACATAAAAAAAAGAGGTCAGAGATTGCAGCAATGGTGAGGAAAAAAGAAGGATAAGAACAAGGAAATGCAAAAAAAAAAAAAAAAAACCAAAGTATGAGGAAAGAAGAAGAAGAAAGCATGAAAAAAACGCAAGCGCAAAAAAAAAAGTGCAAACTTAAATCGCACATGTGAGGTACACACAGCATTATGGACAGGGGTCCATGATATAATTTGCGTATAACTACAATAATAGCTAAACTATATAGGCTTATAAATGAAAATATATTCAATTCAAGACTTCACAACTTTCGATACCTACGTTTAGACCGATCAATTTAAACCCATCCACAAATAACGATATATAATTTTTTTTTTAAATCTTCATATGTGATAGCTAATTCCTAACACCATAAGAAAAAAAGAATAGAGAAAAATGAAAGTTCAAACCCTGCTTTTTACAATATTCGCACTTTTTATCACTTGAGCAATATAGTTTTATTATGTTTTGTTATTCTATGTTAAGGAGCACTTGAAGAGCAGAATAGGAGGTGATTAGAATATAGATGCAGAAAATCGTGAGTGGACTTAAAACTTTAAAATATTCAAATATATCATATTTCTTCAAATACAATTACAAAATAATTTTTTATCAACTACTATATATATATATATATATATATATATATATATATGTGTGTGTGTGTGTGTCAATTAAAATTTTATAAGTGAATTTGCGTAATCCATGCCAAGTGCTAATTGGATTTGCAAATTTTTAAAATATCCATCACAATTGACAATCAATTGTAAGAACCTCTAAACTCGTGACCATATGATTTTTTTTTAAATGTGAAATTATAATGTTAAATATACATTTTCATTTAATTATTTATAAACGAAACAATGTGATTGTAAGATTAATTTGAATATATTATTTTTATAAATTTATTAATTATAGAATACACAACAAAAATTATAATTATTTATCAAAATTTAAATTTTCACGCCCTTTCTAAGAGGAAGAGAAATTAATTTTCCAATGCATGACTTATAATATATATTTATAAAGACAACAACAATCAATTTGATTATTTTAATCGAAATAATTCACAGGTTTTTTAATGTGCAATTTTTTTTAACCTAAAGATGGGAAATAAAAATTGATTTATTGATACATTAATATTATTCTTAAAGGAAATTTTAGCACTTTGGGGATATGCATTTTTTAATATTTATTTTGAACTAAAAAAAAATAAATATTAATTTCTAAAACCATAAACCCTGGCAGAGACGAAAATCTCAGCTAAAAAAAATTCTACAGAAAAAAAAAATTCCCAATATAATAAAATTTCATGTTAAGTAGCACAATCATTAGATCCATCTCCTCGCTACACTCTAGCGAAGCTGCAAGTGACCGCCAAAATATGAAGATCAGAGACTTCTTTCTCTACTTCTCGATCCTGCTCTACTCATTTTCAGTTGCTTCCGCTGATTCAATCCACGGTTGTGGCGGATTCGTCGAGGTACTTCTCTTTACCCTTTTTTTTTTTTAAATCAATGAATCTGAACCTTCTGCGCAACATGACGTAATTGAGCAGTAAGAGCACAGATCCGAATTAAGCAGATCGCATATACAATGCGTCGGCGTTTTCAATTTTTATTTATCAGAGTTGTTTAATTATAGCTTACCTGAGAGCTTGAATTGCACGTTTTGCAGGCGAGTTCGTCGCTGATTAAGTCGAGGAAGTCAACTGATACGAAATTGGATTACTCTGATATCACAGTATGTGTGTCCATTTACTGATTGTATTCCATATGATAAGCTATTAAGAAACTGTTTGTTTCGCTATTAGTTCTTTTGATATAGCGGATGAAATTAACTAGCTAAATTAACTTCAGGTTGAGCTTCGAACGGTTGATGGATTGGTCAAGGAAAGAACTCAGTGTGCTCCCAATGGATATTATTTCATTCCGGTCTACGACAAGGTAGTTCATTTTGTAAAGCACTACCATTACACATTTTTAGTATTTTTTTTTCAGTTATCGATTTCATAACAAAAACATAAATTAATGTCATCTTGTTTTGATCTATAGGGTTCATTTGTAATTAAAATCAATGGACCAGAAGGATGGTCGTGGGATCCTGAAAGTGTTCCCGTTATTGTTGATGATACTGGCTGCAATCGTAATGAGGATATTAACTTCCGATTCACAGGGTTTGTTTTGATGATAAGCATAGATTTATTTGCAATCTAAATTCTCTGGTTGTAGGGTTATTTAATTTCATTATGTTTGTACATTAGGTTCACCTTATCTGGTAGAGTTGTGGGAGCTGTTGGGGGAGAGAGCTGTTCTGTTAAAAATGGGGGTCCTTCGAATGTTAAAGTTGAACTATTCTCTCCTGGCGATGATCTAATATCTTCTGTTGTAACATCACAAACAGGAAGTTACGTGTTCAACAATATTATTCCAGGTAACCTCATTTAGTTTTTGGACTATTTACACAACATGCATATACAAATTTTTTTTGACAAGATTCATAGGCAATGCATGAGGTATTTTGTCAGATGGGAACGTATCTTTTGTCATAATATATTTTTTCTCTTACTGTGACTTGCTTTCAAGATCATTAACATAAATTTTCTGTTTTTTCTCTTTTATTCTGTTTCTTTCCTTCTTCCTTTTCTTTTAAATATGTAGAAATCTTAAATTACAATGTCTCAACATGTGTGCAGGAAAATATAAAGTTCATGCATCACATCCTGACCTAAAAGTTGAAGTTAAAGGTTCCACGGAGGTTGTATGCTTTTTCTTTTTATTCTGAATTCGTTTATGTTGTTTATTTTCCCCTTCTTCTCTTTCCGAACACATGCAGAGCACGCTAAATATTTATCATTGCTTGCCACTGGAATTGAATAGCACATTTTTGTTTCAGGTGCAATTAGGGTTTGAAAATGGCATAGTTGATGATATTTTCTTCGTTCCTGGATATGAGCTCCATGGATATGTTGTTGCTCAGGTAATACTCATTGTTCTCTATTTGCCTTAGCAAGAATATAAAATGAATTTTCCTTGTTTTATGGATAAGAAAAAATTAATGTCTAAAAGGGTGCGTGGATTTAATATAAGCACAGCACATGTAGTTTATATTTTGCCCTCATCATCGGAGAATACATTATTTTGTAAATCTGTTAAATTATGTTTCAAGCTTTTTTTGATATATGAAGTTTGCTCCACTCTTTCGTAGGGAAATCCAATATTGGGAGTGCACATTTATTTATATTCAGATGATGTTGTAGAATTATATTGTCCCCAAGGTTACGGTGATGCCACAAGTCAAAGAAAGCCTCTTTGTCATGCTGTATCTGATGCTGATGGAATGTTTTCATTTAAATCTGTACCTTGCGGTAATTTTTTATCTATTACACCTTTGTTTTATTGACTGCATGTATAAAATCTGGGTGTGTGCATTTGCACACTTCTGTTGAGTTGTTAACTAACGTGATTGTTCTTGTTGCCTTCTTCTTTGAAATTTTTTGCAGGACGTTATGAGCTTGTTCCATTCTACAAGGGTGAGAACACAGTATTTGATATTTCTCCTCCTGTTGTATCAGTTTCCGTAGAGCATCAGCATGTAACAGTCCCCCAAAAGTTTCAGGTACCTTTTATAGTTGCCTACATGGTCAAAGTTCAAAACATGGATACTTTCTTGCTTTGTTGGATTTTTCCACCATTAAGGATGGATATCCTTCCTTTCCTTTTCCTTCCCCAAATGAAGGAAAAGATTAATTTTCTTCATTTCTCTTATCTCTTGTTTCCTTGCACTTTCTCTCCTCCCTCTTATTCTCCATCCTCCCAACCATGGTGTAAAAGATGGAAAAATAATCATTCTCATGGAGATGCAATATTCCTGTTATATGTATGCCAGTACCTGGCTCATTTTATCAGCTACTTGACCATGAACTTTAGCCTTGATTGGTAGTTTCAATAAGCTTTTATATTCTTAGTTTTAAGTATCTTGTTCTAATTAGGTATGTAGAGAATCGTCAGGAATTTTGGCAATGACATATTTTGCTTTTGTTGAATACTTGAATTCTATAGGTAACTGGATTTTCTCTTGGAGGGCGAGTGGTTGATGGGAATGATATGGGAGTAGAAGGTGTTAAAATTATTGTTGATGGTCATGAAAGGTCCATAACTGATAAAGAGGGTTATTACAAACTTGACCAGGTATTTTCATTTATCTGATTTAAACTTCTTGTAACATGTGGTAATTCTGATCACTTCACTTCTCTCAAATCTCTATTATTTTATTGGATTTTCTTCTATGTTTTCCCACATGCTCTTCATGAGTATGATATCCTATTATAACATGAACATCTGGTTTAATCTTAGGCAATGATATGGCATCAGCTGGAAAATTTGTTCACATGAGGCTTTGGGCCTTTCAGTTGGTGGGTACATGGTTGGGAGGGATCATGCCTTCTTCAATCTTAGAACTTCATTAGGTTGCTGTTTGTTAGATGGAAAGAGACCTGAATTTGATAAGTTTTCTTGCTTTCCTTTTCATCCCACCCACCATGCTGCAGTGCTGGAGTGCAAATGGATGTTACATTTGGGCATACATAGTTAACAGGAATAGCTTAAACTAGTGATTATTTGACTTGATTATGCTTGGATGTTCTGCCAGTTAAACATTCAGCAGTTTAGAGAATTTTTGAAATGTTTCATCCGATTCTCTCAGAGAATAGATTTATGAATTGTTAATTTCCTTTCATCCATCTCTCTTAAAAATCTGATGCTTTTTAATTATGATATATTGATACTGTTACTTAGTGTCCCATTATCCCACATGAATTATCTAACCCTAGGCTTCTTGGAAGGTTTTTTGTGGTCAGTTTACGATCTGGATTTTGAGAATTGTGTGTTCTGGGCCGAACTAATGCACATCATTTTTTTTCTATATGAGCTGCTAACATTTTTTTAAATTTTTTTAAAGGTTACGTCTAATCATTATACAATAGTGGCCAGTAAGGAGCATTACAAGTTCAACAGCTTGAAGGAGTATATGGTAAATAATATAATGCAAAAATTTACAATTTGTATCTTGGGTCTTGAAATTTTTTACAACATTTTGAGGTTAAATATTGACTTTTTTTTTAATATAATTTCATTGTTTTATTGATCCTTTGTTACACTATTAATTCCTAATTTGTTTGCTCAGGTATTGCCAAATATGGCTTCAATAGCAGATATTAGGTCAATCTCCTACGATATTTGTGGCATGGTTAGGATGGTTAATTCTGGTTTCAAAGCAAGGGTAATTTTCTTAATTGAAATATGTTCATTTCTGCAGTTACTACAAATTTTCATATTGATTAATTGTAATAATTTACATGCATGTATTCTAGGTAACTTTGACTCATGGACCAGAGAATGTCAAACCTCAAGCTAGACAGACAGATGATAGTGGAAATTTCTGCTTTGAGGTATGCAGGTCTAAAGCATGGCAAGATGGCACTTTTAGTTGTTGATAGCACACTACACACTCACGCTCTTGTGTACTAATGCTATAATGTTATTTTCTGAAGTCTCATCTCTCTTCTTCATCATTGTTCTTAGGTCCCACCTGGTGAATATCGCTTATCTGCTTTTGCGGCTGATCCTGAGAATGCTCCTGGACTTCTGTTTTTGCCGCCTTATGTTGATGTTGTGGTCAGAAGTCCATTAATGAATGTAGAATTTTCTCAGGTAACCTTGCATGTTATTGAACTTATGAATCTGATGTGTGGTTTTATTGTAATTCTTCTTGTTATACCATGTTCTGTACTCCTTTGGCTCAATTTCTATCAAGTGCTTAGTCTTTTGGCACTATGGTTCTCCATGAGCATGGAGTTGTAACTTGGTTACACATGGTTCAACTGTTTGTGATATTGTTCCACATGTTGAGATGAAAACTATATTCCTTTGATTGATAACATTCTGCTTCTGTAACCAGATGCAATGCTCTAAATATTCATTTCCCCTTGAAAATTGGCAAGGGTGCTTGATACCAATGTTATTTGTGAAAATACTGCTTATTGACATTCTTCTTTCTTGTGATAAAGGCTCTTGTCAATGTGCTTGGCTCTGTAACTTGCAAGGAGAAATGTAGTCCCTCTGTTTCTGTTACTCTAGTGAGATTGGATGGAAAACATAATGAAGAAAGGAAGTCCATAAGTTTGACAGATGAGAGTGATGATTTCCTCTTCCCAAATGTCTTACCGGGAAAATACGGGCTTGAGGTACTGTGCTTGAATGCTGTTGGTGAACTTTGTTTATTTTAGTGGTTTTTTTGGGTTATAAATGATGTTGTGAAAGTTTTCTGAATGTTGTTGATTCTACGATCTCTTAGGTCAAACATAGTTCACCTGAAGCCACACCCAACAAAGATAGTTGGTGCTGGGAACAGAGCTTCATTGATGTGGATGTTGGTGCTGAGGATGTTAAAGGAATTGTATTTGTTCAAAAAGGTTACTGGGTTAATCTTTTTTCAACTCATGATGTAGATGCTCACATGACTCAGCCAGATAGCTCAATTATCAATTTGAAAATCAAGGTAGCTTTGTCCTTGAAATTCTTGCATTGATTGAAGTTCACAAGGATGCCATACTTTTATGTATAACTGAATCTTCTGTTATATAAATCACAGAAAGGATCCCAGCGTATATGTTTGGAATCTCCTGGAGTGCACGAACTCCAATTTATTAACTCATGCATTTTCTTTGGGAGCTCGCGAATGAAGATTGATACATCAGACCCATCGGTAATATATTAGTGTAATAAATAGCACTATGGCATCTTGAATTTGTTTCAGAAGAAAAAGGCAAAAAGTTGGTTTCCTGTTTATTAAATCTCATTTTTCCGTTTCATGCTGTAGCCAATCTATCTAAGAGGAGAGAAGTATCTTCTCAAAGGACAAATCAAGGTTGAGTTAGTCTCAGCTGGTGGTTTATATGAGCCACCTAATAATCTTGCTGTCGATATTGTAAGTAGTGATGGCAGTGTAGTTGATGGTGCAGCTGCTAATCGTGCATCTAGTGCAAGTGATCAAACAAGCACTGCTTTGTATGAGTACTCTTTGTGGGCTAATCTTGGAGAAAAAATTACTGTTGTTCCTCGAGACCTTAGGTATGCATATTTTGGTTTTTTTTCTGTTTTTACCAGTGTCACCTGATATCTATTTATGTCATATTTTATGTAAGAATAGCAGAATTATGCTTTCGAATACAAATTGCAACTATGTTATTTGATATTTCAACTATGAACAGATTAGCTGATTTTGTTGTAGCTGTGCTACAGCAACGTCAAATATCTGTTTCTGTTTCATTTTTTTGTAAGAATAGCAGAATTGTGCTTTAGAATGCAAATTGAAACTTTCGTATTTGATATTTTGATTATGAACTGTTTAGCTGATTTTTATTGTAGTCATGCTACTGCAACCAAATTATGCTCTAGTCTTTGTGCTATATTTTTTATTTGTATTAACAAATTACATTTCCATTGTTAGAATTATAGATCAGGATATTTAACAATATGGCAACAGTGTATGACCATTTGCTAATCTTCTTATGTCCTTTTAGCTGACATACCGCTTGAGAGATAAAAGTTTGGCAGAGATCAATGCTCTCTTGATGCTAGTTGCAATTGCAGACTTCCAGTTTTTATTTTATTTTTTATTTTCTTTTTATTGTTTGTGGTAATTTTGAAAGTTCCATAGTCCTGATTCCTGTATCTAGAAGTCCAGGAATTCTGTCATAGACTCAGTATTGTGCCTCTCGGTTGCTGTTCTTTTTATTCTGTTAACTTGAACTTTGATATCTTTCAGGGTTAATGGGGAGAAGAAGATTTTGTTTTACCCCAAAGAGCATAATGTAAGAATTGATGGAGTATTTCACCTTTTCTAGTTTTTTCTGGATTTCTTGTTGAGCCTAAGATTCTACAACTTGTTCTATGTGTTGTTAGGTCTTCGTAAAAAATGATGGTTGTCAAGCTTCAATTCCTATGTTTTCTGGTCGTCCGGGCTTGTATATAGAAGGATCAGTTTCTCCTCCAATTTCTGGTGTTTATATCAAGATTTTTGCCACGGAAGATAGCCACATTACACCACTCAAGAAAAATGAAGTGGCAATTGAAACAGTCACAGGGGTGGATGGTTCTTTTATTGGGGGACCTCTATACGATGATATATCTTATATTGTTGAGGCTTCAAAGGTTTGGACGTGTACTATTGAATTACTTCAATTGTTTACTTTTGATTTACATAGTACAATAAACTATATCTAAATATGTTTTTATGCAGCCTGGTTATCATCTTAAACGCATGGGCCCTCATTCCTTTTCCTGCCAGAAGCTTGGCCAAATCTCTGTACATATATACTCATATGCTGATGCCAGTGAACCTATTCCTTCTGCACTATTATCATTGAGTGGTGATGATGGATATAGGAACAACTCTATTTCTGGAACTGGTGGAAGATTCCTCTTTGATAACTTATTTCCTGGCACTTTCTACCTGCGACCTTTGCTAAAGGTAACCACTGGAATGAACGGGCATTATTTGAATTGTTGCATTCAGTTGTGACAAGCCTTGGTGAAGTAAAGCCCTCTGCAACCTAAATTCGCAAAAAACAATTTTTAATTATTCTCAGACAGTACAGCAGCTCGGTTACTGCACGGTGCATGAACACCTAACTAGTTTAAACTCTCAGTACTTGCTGGAATTTTGTAATAAAAATATTTTTTTAAATCAATTTTCTAAAATACGACCATAGGAAGTTATTCATGTTTTCCAGGAATACATTAAAGAGAGCACCCTTTATGTTATATGCTGATACTGTGGTTAGTGTGCTTATCTCATCAACTGTTTATTTTTTCTTTATAGGAGTATGCTTTTTCACCTCCAGCACAGGCAATAGAGCTTGGTTCAGGGGATTTTAAGGAAGTCATATTCCAGGCCACCCGGGTTGCTTTCAGGTCTTATTAGTCTTTGATTTTGTTTTCTCAATGCAAAAGATTTAGGTTTCCTCACTACATGAGCAAACTATCTTCTAACATTGTCAAGGACCAAACTTTTAAATAATCATACTTTGCCTGCAAATATCTTCTGTAATATATCTTATTATTTTGTTTTCATTTCAATGGGAAGATCAATTTTCACATCATTTGTGAAATCTTACTCTCCACTTCTCTGCATTTTTCTTGATTTGACGCCAGTATGAATTCTTCATTTGATTGATATACTGGTGAAATAGAGATTACCTGTGGATATCTTACTTTTCCGAGACACTAATATGGTCAACTCCCCTTACAGTGCTACTGGTTCGATCACTCTTTTGTCTGGCCTGCCAAAAGAAGGTGTCTCAGTTGAAGCTCGTTCTGAGTCAAAAGGCTACTATGAGGAGACAGTAACTGATTCATCTGGAAATTATAGGCTGAGAGGACTTGTTCCTGATGCTACCTACGTAATTAAAGTAGTTGAAAAACATGGGTTGGGTAATACTAAAATTGAACGTGCATCTCCAGAATCTATTACTGTTAAGGTTATTTTCTGCATTCATTAAAGATAAAATCAATACAAACTATTTTTGTTTCTTTTCAGATATATTTTTCATTTTTATTTTATGTGATGAGACTGATATTTCATTACCTATGTATTAATTCAACTTTTTTCTGCTGACTTGTGAACTCTGATACTAATGGTTGTTGGCTGCTTAGGTTGGATCTGAGGATATCAGGGCATTGGACTTTGTTGTCTTTGAACAGCCAGAGATGACTATTTTAACTTGCAATGTTGAAGGGAAGAGGAAGGAAGAATTTCATTCAAATCTCTTGGTAGAGATCAAGTCATCTAGCGATACATCTAAGATTGAATCTGTCTTCCCTTTGCCACTCTGCAACTTCTTCCAGGTGAAGAACTTGCCTAAGGGTAAACACCTCCTGCAGTTAAAATCAAGTCTCCAATCAAGCACCCTCAAATTTCAGTCAGATGTCATTGAGGTTGACCTGGAGAAGACTGCCCAGGTACACGTGGGTCCACTGAGATACTATTTTGAGGAGGATCACCAAAAACAGGTCTGTTTGAGTTAAACGTCTTTCCCAAACTAATATTTTGGCACACAAGTCGATCAATCAATCAATTATATGGAGTTCATGTTTCTCTAAACTATAATTTTGCACGATTCAATTAAGTAATGCAACTTTATAGTTTATACAATGAACTGAGGATATCTGTGTGTCTATCTCTCTCTCACTTCCTGTCCTTTCTTTTTCTCTTTCATTCTTGCAGGAGTTGACTGTGGCACCTCTGCTCCCTCTTGTGGTTGGTGTTTCAGTAATTGCCCTTTTCATCAGCATGCCTAGGTACCTTCACTATGCGTTCTCTGCAAATATTCTTTGCTTATAAGTGGGTTGGTGTAACTTTGCTTCTAAATTCCCTCATACTTTTACCTCTTACATGCAGATTAAAGGATCTATATCAGTCCACAACAGGGATACCAACACCAGGATTTGTAACGACAGCCAAAAAGGAAACTCGAAAGCCAGCTGTGAGAAAAAAGACATATTGAAGATTTCTTTCACTTCTATGAGCCTTCCAATTTCAAGTTTTGGCCTTTCACATAGCTAACCTACATGAGAGCGTTAGAAACTTTCTTATACTGACGTGAGCTCCTTTTCTTTTGCATTTTCCCCACAACACCAAAGCCGTTTTAGATTTTGATTTAGTTAGGACGAGGAGTTGAACTCATGGCTTCCTCTTGAAAAGAAATATGTGGGGCTACTGGTGAATTTGTACAAGTAAATCTGAGTTAGTTATTAAAATAATGTTGCATTCTTTTGCCTTTGCTCTATCACTTTTCTTTCAACCCTGTATTTTCTAGATTATTTGTGTTTATCTTAGTTATATAAATATTTTTTATGTTCTGTGCAAAACAACAAAATTGCTCAAGCGGATCTCCCATCACATCAGCCATGCTATGGCTTTCAGATCATAATGCATGCGCAGCTCCAACTTTCTCAAATTGCTTTCGCAAACGAAGCTTCTGAATTTTCATGTTTTATTGCATGGAGTTCTGAATTTTCATTTATTTTTCGATTTATTAAGAACTTTTTAACGGCACTGATAAAAGAATAATAAAAATATTAATGGTGTTAAAAATTTTAAAAATGATATTTATTTAATTTTAAAAAATAAAAATAAAAAACTTCTAAAATATTGTTTCTCTTTTTAACTTTTAACTTCAAACTCTATTCTTTATTAAATTCACAAAATTTAAATTATTATTTTTGATGGAGGATTTAAAAACAAGAATAGAAGATGAGAGCAATATATTTTAATTTTTAATTTTTTTAATGAGAAATCTGCTTTTTTTTTTTTAATGAAAACGCGCTTTTCACATTGTATTATACACTCTTATTAAATCTGTTACACAAGTTGTTTGTAAGCTGAAAAATAATATTTAAGAGATTAATAATATAAAATAAAAGAATAATGACTCAATATACAATAAAAGGTAAAAGTTCAACGGTTTGTTAATGTGTTTTGTCATTCATTTTCTATCCATTAGGGAGTTTGGCTAATCTGTAGCTGCAAGTGCAAATATTTGATAGTCCCTACGACTACGAGTCCTGTATGTGTTGACAATTGATGCTGAGTGGACCCTTACGATACATCGATTTTATTAGCTATGGTTCCCACGAGCCATGGCGTAGGCAGAGCAATGATAAGCTGTAATCTTCTGGGTCAATCTTCTTTTGGGAAAAAACAGATGTGGAATGACTAATGAATTTTGGGGCAATTTGCAAATTAAACATGAAAGATGGTGATAGAATCTCAACTACTTCAAACCTTTTTCAGCAAGCAAAGTTGACTCATAAGCATTCAACTTTCTGTTCGCCATTTATGGAAAACAGGAATCAAGTACACTCGAGCCTTCCCCAAATACTGGTAACAGCACCCAGTGTTTTTTATAGGTGGCGAACAGGCAATGCTCCACCTGAACATTTGCTTGGATTCTAGGTTATTTCAAAGTAGTTTCATAGAGTACATTAGGGTATTTATGTAAATACGAACGGTCCAATCAGTCAATACTCAACTTACCAAAAATGTAGTGACGTACAGGTCATTTTATCGAGCAAAGTTCTCAGTCACACGTTAGTGATAAAAAAAAAAAACCCTCAACCCTCACCCAGTACAGTCTATTAATTTAGCCACGTAAGCATAATCTTCACCGTTCGGTTATTTTCGTGCACTGTTTACCGGGTCCCACAAATTTAGCGGTGGTGATTGACTTAAATTCTCCCGCAATTTAGGTTACCAAGAAGGTACTGCTATATACTCCAGGATCCACCGAATTTTTTCCTAAACAGAAAAATAAAAAAAAATAAATGAAAAAAAGCGAAGATACCAATGTCCGAAAATCAAATGCCAACTCAGCCAAAGTTAGCTAAGTCAGCCCAACAGCCAAAAACTCTCTTATCTCTTGGGGAGAAAAAGAAAAAAATCAATCTTTTGTTTTCGATTCTTCTCCTTCTATTTCTCTGCAATTTTGTTTTGTTCTCTTTTGTTTTCTGTATCTCCAGACAAAACAATGGCCTTTTCCTCTTTTGCTGCTGCTGCTGCTCTTTCTTCTCTACTTCCAAAGCCAAAACCCTAGCTATAAGCCTTTGCTTGTTGTTACAGTGAAAGGTAGAAGGTAAAGGTTGTTGCTTTTTATCAAGTAAATTTTGGATGGCGTCAACGCCACCACACTGTTCAATCACAGCAACAACTAAACCTTATCAAAACCACCAGTACCCTCAACACCACTTAAACAGCCACCGCCAAACCAACCACCATCACCGCTTTACCAATCAGAAAGTCTCCCTCGCTAAACCCCCTTTAGCTCCATCTACTCGAAATGCACCTAAACCCACCTCCGCCGCCACCACCCATCACGCACCAAACCCTACTTTTCCTTCTCTTTCCCCTCTTCAGACTCAAAAATCGGATCTTTCTGCCGATTTCTCTGGTCGCCGGTCGACCCGGTTCGTCTCCAAGCTCCACTTTGGGCGACCCAAGACTAATTTCAGTAATCGACACACTTCGGCAGCTGAGGAAGTTTTGCAGCGAGTGATACAATACGGAAAAGACGACAAAGCGCTTGAGAATGTGCTGCTGAACTTTGAGTCTAGACTTTGTGGCTCTGATGATTATACGTTTTTGCTTAGAGAGCTTGGAAATAGAAAAGACGCTAGTAAAGCTATTCGCTGCTTTGAGTTCGCCGTGAGAAGGGAGAGGAGGAAGAATGAGCAAGGTAAATTAGCTAGTGCTATGATTAGTACTCTTGGTAGACTGGGCAAAGTAGAGCTTGCTAGGTCTGTTTTTGAGACTGCTCTTCATGAGGGTTATGGTAACACTGTTTATGCTTTCTCTGCTTTGGTTAGTGCTTATGGTAGAAATGGTAATTGCAATGAGGCTATTAAGGTTTTTGAATCAATGAAAAATTATGGGCTCAAGCCGAATTTAGTTACATATAATGCTATTATTGATGCCTGTGGGAAAGGGGGTTTGGAGTTTAAGAAAGTAGTGGAGATCTTTGATGGCATGTCGAGTAACGGAGTGCAACCTGATCGAATCACCTTTAATTCCTTGCTTGCTGTTTGTAGTAGAGGAGGGTTATGGCAGGCAGCAAGGCACTTGTTTATTGAAATGGTGAATAGAGGGATTGATCAAGATATTTTTACCTATAATACACTTTTGGATGCAGTATGTAAAGGTGGACAAATGGATATGGCTTTTGAGATCATGTCTGAGATGCCTACGAAAAGTATATTGCCTAACGTTGTTACTTATAGCACTATGATTGATGGATATGCTAAAGCTGGTAGATTAGATGATGCCCTTAATTTGTTCAATGAAATGAAGTTCTTAGGTATTGCTTTGGATAGGGTTTCATACAATACTCTTCTTTCTATTTATGCTAAGCTTGGAAGATTTGAGGAGGCCATGGATATCTGTAAGGAGATGGAGAATGCTGGTATTAGGAAAGATGTTGTGACTTACAACGCACTTTTGGGTGGGTATGGGAAACAATTCAAGTATGATGAGGTGAGGAGAGTGTTTGAGGAGATGAAAAGGGGAAGAGTATCACCTAATCTATTAACTTATTCCACCTTGATTGATGTTTACTCCAAAGGTGGACTATACAAGGAAGCAATGGAGGTGTTTAGGGAGTTTGAGCAGCTAAAAATGAAGGCTGATGTTGTTCTTTACAGTGCAATTATAGATGCCTTGTGCAAGAATGGATTGGTGGAAGATGCTGTGACCCTACTTGATAAGATGACAAAGGAGGGTATTAGGCCTAATGTTGTCACTTATAATTCTATAATTGATGCCTTTGGCCGGTCAGCACCTGTACAATATGTGGTTGATGATGCTGATGAAACTGCAGAGTTGCAAGTTAATTCTTCAGTTGTGTTTAAGGAATCTACTGTCGTGGCAGATCGGAGGGATAATAGGATAATAGAGATTTTTGGGCAGCTTGTTGCTGAGAAGGCCTGCCAAATAAATAATAGAGGCAGACAGGAAATTTTGTGCATTCTCGGAGTCTTTCAAAAGATGCATGAGCTTGAAATCAAACCAAATGTTGTCACATTTTCTGCAATTTTAAATGCTTGCAGGTATGTAAATTGTGCTTTGTTGCTGTCCTGCTACATCAATGACTCAATGGTATTTACATTTGGTGAATTTTTTAAACTGAGAAGTTGGCATGCCTTGACTGCTTTGCTTTGGAGCAGATATGCTTCTGACTTATGTCGCATCATCTATTTTTGGATATATGATTGAGCTTGCCATTAATATTTGAAAATTATACGAGCCGCAAAACTTTATTGCACATGAAATCTGTAGTGTTCCAGCTGATAACCATAGTTGAAGATGCAAATGTTATAAGAACTCTTGTGACTATAATATTCTTATAAGATTAGGATTAGCAGATTGAAGTAATATAATCGATTAGACTAAGGTTTTTAGCTCATTAAAAGGATAACTTTTGCATTTCATTGTTGTGATTGTTCCCTAATGATATGTGTGGAGACAACAGATGTCAAATCTTTTCCCAGAAAATAGAGACTCTATTGATGTTTCTATAGTTTGTCACCTTATCTGCGGCTTCTTCTTTACTATCTGTTGACTTGTATCTTTGTAACTATGCATTTGTAGCTAAAACAAATTACAAATCAAGAAGTTTTACTGTCCCAGTATTTCTTTTCAATAAGGATTAGCAGAGTTACAAGTAGGCATTAGCCTTTTTATGGAGTTTTGGTAAAGTTCTGTGTTCTTAGAATGTATTTGTGGGCAAAATTAGGCAATGGCTCGTGTAGTGAAATGTAGCAATATACTAGCTTCCACTTGGCTCTTATCTGTATCCTATTTTGACTTTCTTTTGGATACCTTAGGGTGGTTTTTTTCTTCAATTATGTCGATAAGTTCATTGTCTCTCTGGATGCAGTCGATGTGATTCATTTGAAGATGCTTCAATGTTATTGGAGGAGCTTCGATTATTGGACAATCAGGTCTATGGTGTGGCTCATGGTCTTCTCATGGGTTATAGAGAAAATGTTTGGCCGCAAGCACAATCCTTATTTGATGAAGTCAAGTTGATGGACTCTTCAACAGCATCTGCCTTTTATAATGCTCTGACTGACATGCTATGGCACTTTGGTCAGGTTATTTACCAACACTTGCTGGTTTGAAGCCAACTTTTGCTCTGTTGGGTTGTATTATGTGTATTAGTCCTTATTATCTCTCTTTTCAGAAACAAGGGGCCCAACTGGTTGTTCTTGAAGGTAAACGTCGGCAAGTATGGGAGAATATCTGGTCTGATTCTTGCTTAGATTTGCATCTGATGTCTTCTGGTGCTGCTCGTGCAATGGTTCATGCATGGTTGCTGAACATACGGTCTATTGTGTTTGAGGGACACGAGTTGCCAAAGTTGTTGAGGTATGCAATTGTCTGCACATTTTTTTGTGAAATAATGTGTCTATTATTGTATTGATGATTCCATCTCTTGAGGAACAATCTAAACTGCTTTCCTCTTTTTCAGCATTTTGACTGGCTGGGGCAAACACAGCAAAGTAGTCGGTGATAGCGCACTAAGGCGAGCAGTTGAGGCACTTCTAACTGGCATGGGTGCGCCCTTTAGGTTAGCCAAATGCAACTTAGGTCGATTTATATCAACCGGATCCGTGGTTGCTGCCTGGTTAAAAGAGTCTGGCACGCTTAAAGTGCTTGTACTCCATGATGACAGAACTCATCCAGAGAATGTGAGGCTTGATCCGGTCTCTAATTTACAAATGCTTCGCTTGTAGCCATATGTATTATTAGGCAAATTTTTTCTTCATGTTTATTCCTCAAGTATTCTATGCGCGTGAGTAAAAAAAAAAAGAAAAAAATCTCTTCTCTATTCCTCTCACTGTGCATCTTCTTGATAACATGTTAGATAAATAATTTTGTTTAGGGGGTTATCTAAGCGGTTGCAAGCGTTTTGGTAGTTCTAATTACATTAATCATTTGCTTTCACTTAATTGGTGGTCCAAAGCTTTACCGTCTTCAATTGGAAGGACCCATTTCCAAATGAAACAGAAAGCTGCATTCTTTTTTTTCCCCTCAAGGTACAAAGAACGGCCTAATAAAGACTATATGTGCATGACAGTGACCATTGGTTTTTCTAACAAAATTTATGTATGAACTGCGAATTGATTCATTTCCGTGATTGAAAAACTTCGGTTTATTTTCGAGATTCTTTTCCATTCCAAGTTCCCCACAAAGTTGGTCCGGAAAACATTTGTTGCTTGTAGTTTGGTCACGAATAGACATTCACTGTATGCATTCAACGTCCACGCAAAGTAGTATTCTTGAGTTATTAGCTTTAAAAGTTTGACTCCATTTTCTGTTAGATTTTTATTTTTCTTTTTACCAAGTTACAATGGGGAAATGGGAAAGGAGTGGAGGGTGGGATTGGAACGCCACTCCTCCTTTCATGCACTTCTAAGTGCCTCATGCAAAAAGAACAGTTAAAAACAAATAAAAGAAAAAGTAGTATTAGTTGTCAGTTGTTGCAAATTACAAAGAATGAAATTTGAGCAAATGTGAAGTAAGAAATAAAAAATACATTCATACCTATTTTGGTCTATTATTCACAACTAAATTTGGTGTAAGAATTTAAAATAATAATTAAGAAAAATCCTTAGGAGGTATTGGGCAATTTAGCAAGCCACCCATCTGAGTCGATGTATGACAGGCTCAAAAATTTGCTAAGATCGTCAGCATCAAGCTTCTTCAACCAAGGCACACGATCGGAAGTGTTTGCTCCTGCTCCTTTATTATCGACCTCCGCATACGTAAACTTTTCTCTGCAATACATAATAGCACAAACGTTAATGAATACTTTTTATCACGTACTGAATTTAATTAATTAATTCCAATTTTTTAATTGATTAGCATGGATCGTTAACAGTAATAATATTCTTACTCTTGTTGAACGTAGTCCCAAGCATTCCAGCCTTGAGGCACTACTACATCAGCTAGAGTTGTGTTATGAATAATAACAGTGGAATAAGGTCCCCATGCTCTTCCAAGGTAAGCTTTACCAGTCCCATTAATTTCAGAATTTTTTAACACGAACCCACTTTCATGTTCTGCCTGTTCTTTTTTTTGTGCTGTTATAAATCCTTCCAACTCTGGTTCGTATCTTCCTATATTCACATATATTAAGCATCTCTGCATAATTTCAAGCCCCAAAATGTATAAAGATTTGTTAAAAAAAAAAAAACTCTATGTATATATAACATTATATAATCATATAAAAAGGATAATATATGTTTATAACAGTACTGAATGATCAAACCTCGTAGATAGATTTGGCTTTCCCAAAAATGAAATCAACAGCACCTTCGATGTAACATTTTTTGAAAAAATGACGACCTTTCTCGTCCCACAGAGTATCTTGTACCCCAATAAAGGCACAGCGAAAAAAAGCAGACTTATCTCCTTGAATTCTAGCCGATACAGCTTGCTTCCAGTCGACCCTATTTGGCCTTTGAACTAGATTATATGTATTCTAATGAAGGTAGTGATATTAATAGAGTTAGTGAATTAATAATTAAAAAGCATTAACTGTGGAGATAAATAAATTCAAAGTCGTTTTTTGAACCTACGTACCTTGAATGTAATCCCTTTTGCTATGATGTTATCAGCATAGGAAGTGAACGTAGCACTAGTGTTCGTCATTTCATGATCTCCCCATTCAATTATTGTCAACTTCCTCCCTGCTCCTTTGAGAAAAATGCATGGTTTTTTCACAGAAATTGTAACCTTTTCCCTGCATCCAAACACGTTATTAGCTATTAAGTTTCAGAACGCTTTGAACTGAACTGGGCTATGCCTGAAACTTGTGAGGTTACCTATATGTTTCTGGAGAAATTTGGATACGTATCCACTGAGTGTTCCCATCAGGAACATAATCGATGGCACTTTGGATTGTGGTGAAGTTCCCTTTCCTTGACTTATCAACAGTGATTGTGTATGCAACTTTCCTGGACTCACGTAATTGGCAATTCAAAGCTTTACTACTGTAGGTGACAGTGCTGGAACAAAGAATCAATAAACAGACTAACAAAGATGAATGAGGAAGCTGCATTATTTGAAGATACAGAAGAAAATGGCCGGCCTCGTTTACTGTAACTAAAGAGATGCTTATTGATTAATTTATCATCACCATCAAGAGGTCAACTGAATTATATACTCCGGCAAAAGAAGCTTATTTCATAGAACGTGTCCATTTTTTCTTTTGTTTTTTGGCAGAGAAACAGTGTCATAAGCATTAAGCAATTAAGATTTGACTTCCCTTAGGTTTTTAGGCAATTTGCCAATTAATTCAGGTGTTTCATAATTTCAAACAAAATGTTCCATTTTTTAAAATTTTTCAGACCGTATAGAGGGAGGCAAATGCCCAAGACTCGAGAGTCAACAAATGGGGAATTTTTTTAGTAAATCATGGCTATGTTTGCGGCTAAAATATTTTCCAAAAAATTTATTTTTCAAAAATTATATTTTTC
>CATIWM010492967.1:0-10386 GCA_949671775.1 Mallotus repandus
TTAAGTTAAACTAATAATTAAATGATAAATATTAATTAATTTAATATTAATTAATTTAATTTTAATTTTTTTGTTAAATTTTATAAAAACATCAAAATATATATTTTTAACAAAATTATCACTAAAATTTTAATTAATTTAATTTTGTTAGAGATAAAATAGATTTTAACACAAATAGAAAACATACTTTCAGTTAAATTAAAATTATATGTTAATTTATTTCATTTTTATTAGAGATAAACTAAAACTTAACCTAATTAGAATAGGAAATATACTCTCAATTAAATTAGAATTACATTTTAATTAATTTAATTTTGTTAGAGATAAAATAGAAGTTAACCTAATTAAAATAGAAAATATACTTTTAATTAAATTAGAATTATTTTTTAGTTAATTTAATTTTTATTAAAGATAAAATAGAAGTTAACCTAATTAAAATAAAAAAATAAACCTTTTATCAAATTAAAATTATATTTTAATTAATTTAATTTTACTTTTAGTAGTAAATGATAAAATCATTTAATTTTTATATAATAATAAATAAAAAAATTTCATCACACTTCGCGTGTGTATATAAGAGTGAAAGTCAAGGTATAGGCCTTACAATTATTGCCATTTAACAACTAACTCTTAACACACTCTTAAAATGAAACAATAACCAGAAAGTGTTTGTTTATTTCAGCTTTCATAATTCATCTCAGCGAATCAACAAATACTCCTTCCTCAATTGGATCTCCTAACTTACAGGATCTTTAGTTTTATGGTCACACGTATCCATATTGTACACATTGTTTTGATGTTTATCTGACAATATTAAATTGACAATAGATGCTGAGACACAGCATGATTTGGTTTGGTCTGTGGTGATGTTGGAGATGTTTGGGTGCAAATGCTTCCACTGGAAAAGAATAGACAATTTGCTGCCACCTGAATCAGATACCTACTCTCTCCCTGCTCCTCTTCCTGATTGGCCTCCAGGTTCATCAAGCTTGCATCTTTTTTACTCGGTTCATTATTTTTGGTTCTTAATTTTAATGGGTTAGCGATTGTTTATTGATTTCTTGGCTTTACGATTGATGGGTGTTTCTGGGTTGTTGAATTATAGCCTCTACATGTGAATACAGATCATGGGTATTCTTTCTGCTTAATTTTCTTTTCTTCATTTTCACTCAGTTGAATGTCCATAGTTGATCTGTTTGTTCTTTTTGGTGAGTCACCAAATTAAAGCTTTGGGATCAATCTTGTAGACTGCTGAATCACCACTTTTCCTTTGGATTTTTTGTTACCATAAACAATAGGGGCCCTCTACTAAATTGTTTTTTTTGCCGATGTGTGTGGTGCTGCTGTCTGAGTTCTGGTCTATTCGTAGGTGCACTTTTAAAATTATGTAATACTCACTTGATTGAGCTTAATTTTCTTTTGATGGGTTTCAACATCATAGTCATCCTTACTCAAAGTGTTTATCTATTGTCCTTTAAATGTGGCAGATGGAACCATGAAGGAAAAGGTTGTTTATTTCTTCTTTTTTGCTTATAGTTTCTGGAGTCTGAGTGCGGTTCACGCTTTGTTACATGATCAAATACACATTTACTTTTTTTAAATTGACCTTTGGCTCATTAAACTCCCTTTGGTCTGTCCTAATCCCTTACATTTCTTGTTGACATTTTTCTCTTTGCAAACTGCAGCTGCATCTTGTATTCTTCCCACTTCATTCTTCTCTTTTCAAATAACATTATTGATATCTTCTAATTTCCAACTTATTTTTCTCCTCCTCCAATTTATAGAGATCATTTGGGCCAGTTCTGATGCTAGAACTCTTCTGTCATTATATGGTTGGTTAATCACAGTTAAGATTGGGTTTGTCCTTGAGCATATTTCATCTAAGCTCCAGAGTTTGTTGCTTTTGGTTTTTGGAGCAAAGTAGGAGCTAAATATCTTTATGCTATTTTCTATTCAAACTTGTGTCTGGGGCTCCTTATGCATACCTGCATTGCAGTTTGGTACTCTGTTGCCTTGTAATAAATGGAGAATTGCATCCCAGGTAGTCTTTAAGAGTATATTGAATTTGTTTACTTGTTTGTCCCAGTGTAAATGGATATTAATGGTTGTCTATTTGTGCTGTTTTTTTGCCAGTAGCTATATGTGTCTTTAGTAAATTAATTATATGTTTACCTTCAGGCAGAGGATTTTCTTCTGGAAGGATAAATCTAGGAGAAATTGAAGTTGTCAAGATCTCCCGGCTTGAATTCATTTGGACCTGCAAACATCCACAGGATGAGAAGAAAGGTGTTTCATTCTACAAACCTGCAGAAGTGCCTGATGGCTTTTATAGCCTTGGTCACCAATGCCAGTTTAACAACCAGCCCTTAAGAAGCTCTCTTCTTGTGGCTAGGGAGGTGGCTATGTCTAAGAGAGAAGCTGCAAATGTTGGCAGTTCTATTAATTCACCTGCTCTTCAAAAGCCCATCAATTATACATTAGTCTGGAGTTCTTACAATTTAAATGATGAAAGTTATGATGGGTGTGGTTTCTTCTGGCTACCTCAGCCTCCTGAAGGTTATAAGCCCTTGGGCTATCTAGTTACCAACAGCCCAGATAAGCCAGATTTGGATGAAGTGAGGTGTGTTAGAGCAGACTTGACAGATGAATGTCAAGCTTATCGCTTAATACTTAATGTCTACTCTAAAATTTCATCTTTTCCATTTGAAGTTTGGAGCACAAGACCAAGTCATCGAGGAATGTTTGGGAAGGGTGTTTCAGTTGGCACATTTTTCTGCGGCAGCTACTGTACATCTGGAGAGGAACTAAATATTGCATGCTTGAGGAACACAAATCCTGAACTAGATAGCATGCCAAATCTTGAACAGATCCATGCACTGATAGAACACTATGGGCCCACAGTTTTCTTTCATCCTGATGAGGTTTACTTACCATCTTCTGTTTCATGGTTTTTTGAAAATGGAGTGCTCTTATACAGAGCTGGTGATTTGGTAGGTGAACCCATTGATGCTAGCGGATCAAATTTGCCAGCAGGTGGAACCAATGATCGGACATTTTGGATAGACTTGCCTAGTGATCACCGTAGAGATACTGTCAAAAATGGAAACCTAGATTCTGCAAAACTTTATGTTCATGTGAAACCTGCAAATGGTGGGACTTTCACTGATCTTGCGATGTGGGTTTTTTGTCCCTTCAATGGACCAGGGACTCTGAAAGTAGGACCTCTAAGTTTTCCCTTTAGCAAGATTGGTCAGCATGTGGGAGACTGGGAGCATTTCACTCTCCGTATATGCAACTTTAGAGGAGAGCTGTTAAGTATGTATTTCTCTCAGCATAGTGGAGGCCGGTGGGTTGAGGCTTATGATTTGGAGTACATTGAAGGCAATAAACCTATCGTTTATTCCTCTAGAAATGGACATGCAACCTATCCTCATCCCAGAACATACATCCAGGGGTCTGCAAAACTTGGGATTGGAATAAAGAATGACGCAGCTCGTAGTAAGTTATCCGTAGATTCAAGCACCCATTATGAAATTATTGCAGCTGAACATCTAACAGGAGATGTTACTGAACCTGGTTGGTTGCAATACATGAGAGAGTGGGGGCCAAAAATTGTCTACAATTCAAGAAATGAGATTGATAGGATACTCAATCGTCTGCCAATGATGCTCAGGTATTTTGTGGAGAACATATTTTATAAGCTTCCAGTGGAGCTATATGGGGAAGAAGGTCCTACTGGACCAAAGGAAAAAAACTATTGGCTGGGAGATGAAAGAGGCTAGGTATGTCGCAGGTGTTGATCTTGATTTCTCTTGTTCAGCCTGTAACCTGTTGCTTGACCGGAAAATCATTCTCCCCACGGCTTGTACTATTCATGTGTGTAGTGTACCACTCGTCATATACTATTGAATGTAAGAGCATAAGTTTTATTCTGGTTAAAGATCTTGATTACAGGGAAAAGAAGGTGGCAGATGTTCATAATGTGTAGCTAGCTATTCTTGTTGTGAGTTTGTATATTTGCAACGCTCGAGGCGCGGCTCTTGCTATTGGATTATCATTCATTCTTATATTAATAAATTTGATGATATGTCATTCCCTCTTTGTTAGATTGTTCTTCAACTGCTAATTGATCCACGATGGCATATCATGTTCTTTAGCAGAATTACGCATACTTGAATTCAAAAAATTCATTGCAATTAGATTAGAAACATCATTGCAACTTGACATTACCCTTTGAGCCATTGACATTGGACTAAAGGATCATGACAAAAATCACTACAAACCCGAGGTTTCCTTGGATATCATCCTAGCAGGAAATAAACATCAAACTGCATAAACAAGACTAAACACTGCCGTAGTCTTGTCGTAAACGCCACTATCTTAGGAATTTCAACTTCAACAATTAAAGTATTCTTCAGTGTAAGTCTATCTGATGTAACATTGAGATCGCTAAGTGATATAAATTTTGGAAAACCCCAACTTTCCCTGGAAGAGTCAATTGAAAACAATAAACTTTTAGTTTTAGCTATCATGAGTAAAAAAAAAATTATATTAAAGAGCATGGTGCAATGACCTGTATCATCTATTTCACGGTGTTTTCCATGACGTTGATCTCTTATGCGCAAAAGTGAATTCTGCATACAATTCTCGTCCATCAATAAGAGTTCCATGGTCCTCTAGTTGCAAGTACATGGAGAAGCTATTTTCCTTTCCCTCTTAAATTCCCCTAGGGGTGGGTAAACCAGTGAAGTCCTACAAGAAATTAAAGAAAACATGATAAAATCACATGATTGACTCGTAATTTTTGCTGTTTTCTAGTTCTAAAAATGTTTTAAGTAAATAAATATACGTCCCATTTACTACCACCAATAACAAACACCTTGGATCCATAGTAGCTTTGCAAAATTGCTAATGTTCCAAGTGTATGTGGTACGGTCAACAGTATTTGCCATGGACAAGCACCCGCCTTTGTTTGTATTTTCTACCACAAATGTCATTTACAAGATATCCCTTTGAAGCATCATCAACGTCTCTGAGTAAAACTAAATGATCAAAGCCCCATTTTGCCTTCATCCCATAAAATCTCTGTTTAGTATCTACCAAAACACGGTGCAGCAGACACATCTATATATAATAGCTACACAATACAATATGAACATCTGTTGCCTTCGGTTCCCTGCAATCAAGATCTTCAATTGTATACGAAGAGTGTTATACACACCATCCATATAAACAGTACGGGCCGCGTGAGACTGGATTTTCTGATATAGTGATACAGCTGAAAATGTCTGACTTGTGATTTTTGTGCAAAATACGAGAAACTTTATATAAATAAGGATTGGGTAGTGAGGTAGAGATCTAATGCTCACCTCCTCTAAGGGCATCATGAGGTGCGGTCCTGATGACTGGGAGTAAAGCTGTTTTTTTCACTGATCTTGCGATGTTGGTCTTTTGCCCATTCAATGGGCCAGGGACTCTCAAAGTAAGACCGCTAAATTTTCCCTTTAGCAAGATTGGGCAGCATGCGGGTGACAGGGAGCATTCCACTATCCGTACATGCAACTTTAGAGGAGAGAGCTTTGGAGTATGTATTTCTCTCGGCAGAGTGGAGGCCTGTATTGAAGCTTACGATTTGGAGTAAGAAGACAGCAATGAACCTATTGTTTATTCCTCAAGAAATGGACATGCAAGCTATCCTCATTCTGGAGCATACATTCAGGGGTCCGCAAAACTTGGGATAGGAGTAAGAAACGACGCAGCTCGCAGTAAGCTAATGGTAGATTCATGCACCCATTATGAAATTGTTGCAGCTGAATAGCTATATATATATATATATATATATATAGGTATTCAGCTGCAACAATTTCATAATGGGTGCATGAATCTATATATATATTCCTGCAATTCTTGCAAGCTGCAACTCCTGCCAATTGATATTATCATTCATTCATTCTTATAATGATAGTGTTAGATTGTTTGTTCTTCACATGCTGATTGCCCAGTATTTTTGAGCAAAATTTCTAAGTCCATTATAGTTTAATATAAGCTTTGAAAAATCACACAGTTAAAAAAATTCATTGCAAATTGCAATTAGATTAGAGGCATCATTAGTAGCCCTTTTAGCCATTAAACATCAAACTGCAGAAACAATTACCCTAGTCTCAGTCTAACTATGCATCTAGAACTCCTTGAACGCCACCATCTTAAGAATTTCAACTTCAACAATTAAAGTATTTTTATCTATGAATCCATTTGATGCATCATTGAGTTCGCTGAGAGATATGAATTTCTGAAAATCCCATCTCCTTTCTGAAGAGTCGAATTTTTCATGAGCTGCATCAATCAAATCAATTGAAAACAATAAAGTTTTAGTGCTGAGTAGAAAGAATTATAGTAAAGAGTATATAGTGTAGAATATATGGAGGACTAATTTACAATAGACTTACTTTTATTATAAAAAGTTTATTACAGGAACACTTATACATGAAACACTCATAAATGTGTTTATACACTCAAGACATTCTTCACTAACTATCTTATCACAACGCACACTTTTTGAACTCTCACACACCACTCACGTACCACACACTTGCACATCCACTAACTCACTTGACACATTCTTTACTTGCTCTTCAATTTCATATGATGCTTGAAAGTTGAAATCCCATTCTTCTTCGCTTTGAACTTGAGGTTGTGTTGTTGTCACGACATTTCCCTCAGCTCTTTTGTACTGACAGTCGCTAGCATAATGACCTCTCTTGCCACAATTATAGCATTCCACATCTCGTTGGTGATATCTTCTATCTTGTGTGTCTTCTTGGTTTCGATGTTGTTGAAGAACCTGATATCAGTGCCACAACTAACATCCTCGGGGAACTATGTGCTGTTCGGGCCTGAAGATGTGAAGGTATATCGAAGTGTAAGGATTACAGGCACACCAGCCATAGAGGGACGAAGAGTCTATCTACGTGATGTCAGCACAAATAGCTTATATAGACAAGACTAGAAGAAATGAGACAACTGACCTATGGCATGCACGCCTAGGACACGTGAACTATTATAAGTTAAAGGTGATGATCAAGAAGTCTATGCTTAAGAATCTTACGAAAGTGAAGAAGAGTGGGATATGACAAACTCAAGTTTGCTTGAAAGTGCTCCATTAGAGGAAGAAATTTAGAAACAAACGAATTCAAGTGCTGAAGTTGAAAAGATATCTCCAAGTGTAGTCATGGAGAAAGAAGATGTTGAAGAAGTTGAATGCAAGGAAGAAAATGAGATAGTGCACAGTATGGGGGAGCAATTGGAAGAGAAATATGAAAATCCTAAAGTAATAAAGGAGCCATTGTGGTCTTCGAATGATGAAAAATTTGGAGATGAAGCCTTGATGCAAAAGGAAGATCAAGAGAAGGAAGTAAAAGCAATACAAGAAGAGCAAAAGGCAAATAAAAAAGAGAACACTGACATGACGTTGGGTGAAGAAAATGTTGAGAAATGTTTTAAAGGATACATAAACAATTTCTGGAGCTACAAATGGAGGAATAAATACAATGATGATACAATACAATTGTCAAAGAGTAAAAGAATCAATATACAAGATGGAGGAATAGGAGATGATGATCAAAATGGACGTGGAATTCCAAAGATCAAAGATGAGAAAGTAGTCGTTGAGGGGGAGTATTAAATAAATTCACCGACTAACTTTCTCTACAACTTTTTAGAGTTAATTATTTAATATTTTAATTAGTTAATATTCTTAAGTCCAGAATTTCTTATAACTATCAAGCTTAGTTGGTAATGGCAAAGTTGACAAGTTCAAGTTGATAATGCACAAGTTGGCAAGTTGGTAAGTTGCATCTCCAACGCCATTAATGAAGCTTCTCACCGCTAACCAATAACCGACTTTATAAATATATAAATAGAGGATGTTAGCTTCATTTTTTGTTGTTGTACGTGAGTGGTGTGCATGGGAATGGTACAAGGTAGAGCATGAGTGTGTGTGTGGGGTACAAGAGAAATAACATAAGATGAGCATTTGTGTGTGAGTGGTGCGTGAGAGAGTTAAAGAACAGAGAGTGTGTGTCATGTAAGGACATGTGAGACATTAATAAAGGTGTGGGTCCGTTGTATTGTAATATTGTGTAAAGTTATTATTTAATGTAATAATAATTGAATTATTTCAATTTAGTTCATCTAGTTATTTTTATAAGTTTAATTAACATATAGTGCAAGGACACCTACTTTGTTTTTCACGGTGGTTTCCATGAAATTGATTAATTATGAACAAAGAGAATTCTACATACAGATATCGCCCATCAACAAGATTTTCATAGTCACAAAGTTTTGGAAACATGGATAAGCTTTTGCCTCTCTCTATTGATATCCCTCTTGGGTAAACAAGTAATGTCCTACAAGACAACATCATAAAATCACATGACTGACTCAAAGTTTTTGCTTTTCTAATTTTCTAGTTATATTTTTTTAAGAAAATTATTATACATACCATTTACTGCCACCAATATCAAACACCCTCGATTAATATTCTCTATCCAGTTCGTTAAAATTTGGAATACTCCAAGTGCATATGTTGTCATCAATTGTAAGCTTTACAAAGGACAAGCACCCGCCTTTGAATGTGTTTTCTACCACAGAATTTCAACTCCAAAAACGCAGGTGTCATCTATTGGCAAGATACTTTGACTACTTCAACCAATAACTGTATCATCTTTTATATTTTAAATTGTATATTTAATCTTCAGCTATAACTACTTTTAGTTAGAGAGATTATAAGTTTTCAAATACTTACTGATTCAGTTGTATATAAACTATCAGTAACCTAATGAGAATGACTGTCCTTTTCTCAAACTCTTCTCTAGCTCTACACACTCTGCTTATATGTTATCAGAGCAGTTTTAAGCTACTGATCCATTTTTGTTTTTCTTTCTTCCTTTATTTTCTTCTCTCCTTCTCTAATCACCATGTCAAGCAATACCACCATTAATGGAGTCCAAACTTTAGCTGACTCCTCAACCACCTTAATCACCATTAACACTGTTGTTCAAGCACTAATAAAATTAACCAGAAGCAACTATCCTTCATGGAAACTTCAATTTCAAACCCTTTTCACCGAATATGACCTTCTGGGCTACATCAATGGCACCAAACTTTTTCCTCCAACAACAACAACAACTGAAAGCACTACTGCTCCTAACTCTTCTCATATTTCTTGGATTCGACAAGATCAGTTGATTTTTAATGCCATAGTTGGCTCTCTTTCTTCCAACATCATCCCTTTCATAGCTAGTGTAGCCACCTTCAAAAAAGCTTAGGACATACTCGCCAACACCTATACCAAACCATCCAGAGGGCATATCAAACACATTAAACAACTCAAAGCCTTAACCAGAGGCTTAATGACAATAAAAAATTTCTTGCACACCATTAAAGCTCGAGCAGATGAGCTTGCAATCTTGGGTGCTCTAATGGATATTGATGATATCACTGATATTGTGTTGACCTTAGCAATAATCAATCTTGATTTTGATCTTAACAATCTTAGTTTTGAGCATTTAACATGTTTGTTTAAGTGTGTATAAGCTAGGACTATCATGCAAATAAAAATGGAGTTAAGCATGCTTTTGGGCTAATATGACCTCCGAGATTAAAGGAAGATTTTAACAATCTTAGAGCCCTAAAAGGAGGAAGTGATCTTCTTTACATTTGAATTAGACATCTTAAGCTTTCCGAATTGAGCTTACTTGTCAAAATCCAAGTTCATTTGGATATGAAAATATTGAATCAAAGTCAGCTCATGCAGCTTTCATCTTAAGTTGAGCAGCTCTTATTATTTGAGCAATATCTTGAGCTACAGATGTCCAATTGAGATGATTCAAAGTGATATGGAAAGATAAGACAATTATTTACAACTTTTATGAAGAAAGCTAAGGCTAATTCGATCGTCTTCAGTGACTCTCATGAGCACCTTCACGAGCATCTCACGAGCAACCTCCTGTAGCATCCTATTTGAGCCTTTTGGGCAGTGATGCTCACGAGCGATGCTCACGATCGTGAGCCACTCGTGAGCACACCCCTGAAAGAAAAAAATGGGAATTTTTGACTTGTTTCAAAGGCAACGGCTAGTATCTTCCTCCTCACGAGCCAGAACCTCCTCCTCATGATCGTGAGCGTCCATAAAGCTGCAAAAGAGTCCTAGAACATACAAAAATCATTTATAGACGTTGGAGACATAATTGATTCATCCAACAGCTATATTTTTGAGTGTTTATCTATATAAACACCTCCAAGAGCTCAATTGAATGCCAAGAAACTTGTTTATCATTCATTCTCTCTTAAGCATTCATCAAAGCTCTCAAACTTTCAATTTATTCA
>CATIWM010492974.1:0-42642 GCA_949671775.1 Mallotus repandus
ATTATAATATATTATTATAAATTAAATAAATTATATATAAAATTATATTATATTAAATATTCATATTAAATAAATTATATTAAATATATATTAAAAAATATTGTATTATAAATAATATATTATTATTATTATTATTATTATTATTATTATTATTATTATTATTATTATTATTATTTTTGAATCAAAGAAACGACTTGATTAATAAACTGAAAAGAATTTCATCAAATCATTAACAACAAGAGGTTGCCAAAAAGCTGGAACCTCTTAGCCTAACAGACAGACAATACGAAGAATGAGTTGCTTTAGCTAATACGTGAGCAATTGCATTTGCTTGCCGTCTAACAAATCCAACAGAAACCGAATGACACTGAGCCATGAAATTCTTGCAAGAATTAATTATTAAACCAAACTCAGAGAAATCATAACAAAAACCATTAATAGCATCAACTACAGCCTTAGAGTCTGATTCAACCAGCAAATTTACATAGCCTTGAGTATGTATCTAACTTAGAGCTTCCTTAAGGTAGAGACCTTCAGAAATATGAGCAGGGAACTTACCCACCTTCGCAACCAACTTGCCATCTCTCACCTAACCCAACCAATCTCTAAGAACCAAACCAAAATTGACAGAAGCACCTCTAAAATCAATGGCGGCATCAATATTAAGCTTCAACTGCCCTTGAACTGGTTTTTCCCATTTAGCAACAACCGGATGCCGAGTTCCCGTAACCAGTTTTTGAGACATGATAAAATTTGTAATCCTCTAAGAACTTCAAAGCCCCATTAACACAGCTCCTAGAAGATAAAAGAACATTATTCCAAACTTGATTGTTCCGTTGCTGCCAAATTGCCCACAAAATGATACAAACCTTCTCACAAGTTAAAGAATCACAGTTATCAAAAATACCCTCCAACCATTGCTGAAATTCATTAACCTGAATACCCACCAACCAAATATTTGCAAATCCCAACATTGCGCAGCATAAAAACAATCCACAAAAAGGTGAAGTTTATGTTCACCAATTTCTCCACAAAGAGGGCAAATATTCTGAACAGCACAACCTTTAAGAAAAAGATCCGCACGAACTGGAAGAAAATTGCAACAAGCCTTCCAAATAAAAGACTTCACTTTCGGAGGTAAATTAAAACTCCAAACGTGAGACCATTTACAAACTTGAGAATTCACATTAAACAAATTATTAAAAGCCAATCGATACCCCGACTTTACTGAAAATTTTCCCTTTTTATCAAAATTCCAAATCAGAGTGTCAGCATAATTAGAGTTACCTGCAGGAACTTGGAGAATATTGTCTACATCCTGGGAAGAAAAACACTCCTCCAAGAGCTCAACATCCCACTCACAACAACCTGGCACGCAAAGATCACACACCTTAAGATTTTCCAAACTGTTTACAATTGGGGATGTAATTTTAAAACCCGGGGAATTACAAACCCAAGGTCATTCCATACACTAATGTTTTGTCCATTTCCAATCCGCCACCTGCAACCAGACTGAAGAATAAACAATGCTTGCTAAATGCTGCGCCATATGAAACTCGGTGTAGAACCCAAGTTTGCTGAAAGAAGATTACCCTCACGGAAATATTTAGCTTTGATAATGCGACTAGAAATAGCATTTGGTTGAGTAAGAAAATTCCACCCTTGTTTAGCTAGGAAAGCAAAATTAAAAGAACGCAGACTATGAAAGCCCAGACCCCCAACTTCTTTACGGAAACATAGTTTGTCCCATGATGCCCAGTGCAAATGTCTCTTCCCATTACCATTCGAGCCCCACCAAAATGAATGCATCAATTTCTCAAGCTCATCACAGAGAGTAACGGATAACAAAAACGTACTTATACAATACGAAGGGACAGCTTGCACAACTGACTTCTAAAAAATTTCCTTACCAGCTTGAGAAAGAAAACGCCCATGTCTACCAAAAAGCCGACGCCACATTCTATCCCACAATAAACCAAACATAGCTCTCTTTTTACGCCCAACAAGAGAAGGAAGCCCCAAATATTTCCCTGTATTAAAGTCATTAAAAACTTCTAGACATTGCATTAAAGACATACGAAGGGAAGGCTCCACATTTGAACTAAACATCACCCCGATTTCTGAAAATTGATAGCTTGCCCCGAATCAGCTGCATAAGCTCGAAAAATATTGTTTAAACAAGCACACTCCTCCACATAATATATTATTATAAATAATATATTATAAAACTAATATATTATAATAATATAATATATCATAGCTTATTTGCCTTCGTGAACAATATGCTCCTCATGTCATCGTCGCATTTTTAATTCCCAAGTTTTACCTAATAGTAAGGCCTATTTTCATGCTCCTCGTGACCACAAAGATTGGTCTATTATTATTATTATTATTCCATATTAAATTAATAATAATAATGTTAAAATAAAAAAATAAAAAAATCATAATAATAGGTCCATTATAATATTATTTTAAAAATTATTATAATTTCATTTATAATAATCATTGTAATATTAAAAAAATAAAAAATTAGACCAATCACACAACACTCATGTAAATTCATGTATAAAGGTCCCCACATACAAAACTCATACATTAATAATGTCTAAACAATATTAATAATAATCAAAAATAAAAAATAATAATATATTAAACTAAAATAATCATAATAATGTTAAAATTAAAAAAATAATAATATTATTATAATTATGATATTATTTTAATTAAGGGTTATTTGTAAAAAAAATTCTGACTTTTAGGCCTTTTTACAGTTCAATCATGACATTTGAAACTTCTCAGTTTAGGACATGAATTATAATATTTTGCTAATCCGAAACACCGATCAAATATTCGGTAAAAGAATATGACGTGTCAGGTGAGATTTGGGTCACTTGGTCAAATTAATATATTTTGTTCCATGTCAGCAAAGCAAAACGGTGCGTTTTAAGCATACATAACCTTCTTCTTCTTCTTTGTTTTCTTCTTCATTTTATTCCTCTTACCTATTTTCTTCTTCTTCTTCCTCGGCTACCAAACTCCTCATCAAACGCAAAGCCCCTTCTGCTCCTCTCCTCACACCCACCACAATCGATTTAGATGCAATCTCAATCCCCGCCGCTGCCGCCGCCAAGAAGAAGCACCCTGGCAAAACTTGCAACTGCTAGCCAAAATCGTGTTGTCTGTGTTGTGGATCTAGAAAGAACAAAAAATTGAAACCAAAGAATGAGAATAAAAAGAAGTCAAAGAACAGGGAAACATCAAAGCAGATATATGCTCTTGAAAATATTGAAGAAGGAATCGAAGGTATGTATCTTTTTCTGGCATTTGGTCTATTTAGTCATGTGCATGAGTGTTTCATTGTTCAGAATTTTTAAGCTGATAGATTCTGCTATTGTTGCAGTATCTCCTGAAAAATCTTCAGAAATTGCCCAATTAAAATTGGAGAAGAAGTTTGGGCAGTTGCCGATTTTTGTGGCTTCTGCCCTTTTGGTTAAAACATTATAAAGTGGGGGTTTAGCTTTTGCAGGTTGATGGCCTTGTAATTTTTATTGTTCTGCTTTTGCTGCATTTCTGATAAAAAAAAATTGTGTGCAAGATGTGACAGGAAAGACTTGCTTGTGTTTATTTTAGAAAGGGTAATTGAAAAGAGAATTCCCCTGTGTATGACCACTTTCCATTCTCAAGTTGCTGCATATGTCGGGTTTGGTGATCTTGAAACTGCGGAGAAGATAGTTCAAGCAATGAGAGAAGGAAGAAGGGATCTTTGTAAGATTTTAAGAGAGGCAAATATGGAGGATTTGAGTGAATATGAGGAAGATGAATTGAGTATAAGAGGTTGGATCAAAGCAGGAAAAATGTAGGAGATGATTTCAGTGTCAATTATTTTTCCATCCAGTATTGAGAAATGTCCATTTAGTGTTGACGATCGGTGCAAGCCTACTGTACTCGACTTGCCAAAAAATTATTTTGATCGGTGTTTTGAGGAATAAAACAAAGAAGATGATGGGCGTTGCTTGGAGTAGGAGAGTGTTATATTGAGTTTCTTTTCTTTGAATTTTCCCTACTTAGTAACCAAAAAAAAAAAAAAAAACAAAGAAGATGGTTAAAGAAGAAAACACACGTTTTGATTTGCTAACATAGGAAAAACTTGTTTTGAGTCGCTGACATGGCCTCGTGTTGTCAAAATATTATAATTTATGTTTTAAATTGTCAAATTTTAAATGTCGTGATTAAATTATAAAAACGTCTAAAAGTCAGGATATTTTTTACAAATAATCTTTTAATTAATTATAATTATTATAATATTAAAATAAAAAATAAAAAATGATGAATTTAATTTAGCATACCTAATAAATTTAATAATTATTTAAGTTAATAAAATTATAATTAATGAAGATAGTATTTAATAATAATATTAAATATTATTACAACAGTAATGATAATAAAATATAATATTATGTTTGAGATGATATTGTCTAAAGATAAATAAATAATAACAAATTAAATTGAAAATAAAAATAAATTAAGATTGACAATCCATTTAAAATAAATGAAATTTCTCCTTTTTCAAATTAATATACTAACTATTGTAATTTTTTTGTAAAATTAAGTACCTCGGGGTTGAAAAAAAAAAAGAGTATAGTTTACAAAAAAGACTTCGACCTAGACTGAACTATTTACGGAAGACCAGAAACTCCAACTCTTTTTACACTTTTATTTACAAACGCCTTAGGTAGGTATGGGCTCACTTATCTGATTTTTTTTAAATTGTAGTGAATTAAATTGGCGGACTTCATTGTGTCTGTCAGGTTTCAAAACTCTGCCACCTTAATAGGTGGAGTTCATTGTGGTAAATTTTTTTTAAACCAAAATTATTTAAGCCAATCACATTGGTGGAAATGCTTTGTCATTTAGCATTTCCGCCATTTACAAAGGTGGAAATGTTTTTTTATTTTTAATTATTTTTTTACCCTAAATTTAAAAATACTTTCAACACTATCCTAAAGTGAGAAAAAAAAATTTATTTTTACACTAAATAGGTAAAAAGCCTGAACGAACGCCTATAAGGAAAATTTACTTGCAATCAGCTGAATCTCTTCGTAAAGATTGTGAATTATGCTAAGATAAACATTTCTTTTGGTCTTAGGGGCTCGAATCCTACATTGGAAAGTATTAGAAAGTTGTAGAGGGGATTCTGGCCTTATAAACATGGGTGCTACACACTCCATCAAGTTAGCCTTTTGGAGAGAAGGTAATGGCCCCATGACAAGTAGTATCTGAGTTGATTTTATACTGCTTCAATGTGGAACCTTTATGGGAGACACCAGGATCGAGGTAGGTCCGGACTGGGTGGATTCCTCTCCTTCCTTTGGCAAGGAGCCAGGGCAATGAGTGTGTTGCACAATCAAGTGGGGTAAAATGTAACGAATCCCATATTAAAAAGTTGAAGAGTGAATCCTGACTTTATAAACATGGGTACTGCACACTCCATCAGGTTAGCTTTTTGGAGAGAGAATAATGACCCTACATAAAGCAAACCCAGTTGAATAAGAATAGGAGCAGAACTAGAATTAGAAGTGTGGGAGGGCCATAATTGAACTACAATGTAATAAAAATAAAATTTCTATAAAATAAAGGGGTTAGAGTAAAAATATATATAAATTTAGGGGGACAAACATCAAATTTATATAAAAATTTTAAACTAATTTTTTGAAAAAAATTTGGGGGGGGGGGGGGGGGGGGGGTTGGGTCTGCCCTTGAATAAGAAATTCCTATGATGAAAAGCCTATTTTCCAAATGCTTGTCTTGTGATTCATCCTTCTCAATTAGCCCAATCCCAAGCATTGTGCAAAGCGTGCGACCGAGATGGATCCAATCCCAAGCATTGTAAAAAGTGTGTGAGCGAGTTATCCATCGGTGTCACTTTTAGGCAATACAACACACATATATAATATTATATTCGAAGAAAGGTCAATTTTTTCTTGAACTATTGGACGGAGGTCATTATATATATATATATATATATATATATATACATATGTTCGGCCTCAAAACTAAATGAGAATCGGCCTAAGCACCTTTTGAATGTTTAAATGGGTTCGTGTGAGCCTTTTACAAAATCACAAAAAAAAATGAGATGAAGAATGAAGAGTTTTATCACCAGCTTAGGGTGGTGAAAGGGGCAAGAAATAAGTTCATGTCCCTTCTAGCCTACTAGAAATGAATCGAGCAGGAGGTTGGTCTCACCGGAAAACCTTGATCACTGGGATCAGAAAGAGAATAAACACTGGGTCTAAAGAGAAAATAGCTGACAATATATTGAGAATTTGTGTAAAATGTGTAGAGTCCCTTACAAATGCTAAAGCTTCAAGCTTTTATAGGCTTTATAGCCCTACCATATATGGAAACAAAATCAAGAGAAGACTTACCTTTTAAATTAAGAAAATATATCAAAATAAAAATCTTCCTAATTGAATATTGACTTTCCTAATTCAATATAAGGCAAGCTTTTCCCAATCACCTTGAATGAAGGCATGAATATGACTTGCCTAAAAATGGTCCTTGACCAACTGTCATCTGTAACATTTCCAAAACATCAAGTGGGCTTAATAGTGTGGATTTGGGTCTTTACTCAAATCCTAGTACCTAGAGTGGGCCGTTTTGGGCTAGTACAAACAATGCCCCCCATGATCAGGGTCTGAGGCCTTGATTCTGCCTCTACTAACGCCCAAAGCCCATTAGAGATAATCTGGGTCAACGCGCCCAGTCTGTAACTTCTAACAATTTTTTTTACCGCCTGAATGAGGGTATTTCGATCATTTGTCGTGCCTTTTCATCTCCCTAAATTGCGCCTATAAAAAGGGAGAGGTCCCAATCATTTGACCCACTTACTGTAGAAAAAAACTTTCTCTTTCTAATCAGAGCTTCTCTCTCTAGCACCTGACGTTTAGTTCTTCCAACTTCGAAGTCACTCATCAAAGGTATGTCTTCTACTTCTTTTTGCCTTATGTTTGATTTGTTTATTACACCCCTGATCGAACTCTTTGCCACCTTCAGTCTAGACTCAAATGGGAAAGTCAAAGAAAACATCTTCTTCATCAATCGATGATAAGGCTGATCCTCTTGCCATTTGGAGAGAGCTAACAACATTATTCAGAGCTCCATTACTACGCCAAAGGTATTATTCAAATATCATGACTGTCCTCGTAACGTAATTTTAGGACTTGTACTTATTGAAGACGATAAGTGGGTAGATGAGTTTATCCCTGTTGCTAGGAAAAATGATCCTCTTAGGTTTAATCGGCCAAATGATATGTTGTTGTGGAATAAAAACATCCCAATTAGGTCTTGGCTGAATCCCTCAAAGGAGTTCCTAATTTGGCATACCCGTATGGAAGTTGCATTCTCCTCAATGTGGAAAGAGATCGGTATTTATGACATACTTCATTTCTCTAGAACTGAAGTTCCTATGAACAAACCTTTGTTATCGGCAAAATCACTTTTTTGGTCCCGATCTAGCAGTGCTTTTATGTTTAAAGAAGGATTAATGATGATCACATTATTAGATCTAGCTGCTTTTTTTGGCCTCCAACCTTATGGCGAGGAGATTAGTCCTAGACTTAAGACTGATACATCTAAGTATAACATCTCACTTAGAAAGGAACAAGTTAGCTACAGCCCCGTCATTTCCATGAACATGAAATCCACTCCAACCCCTAATAAGGCTGAACATGTCGCTTTCTTGCTGTATTGGCTTTATCGATTCATAGGCTATCCTAGTTCGATAAAAATAACTAAAGAGTTTCTTCCTTTAGCCATAGCTTTGGCCGATGAGTGAAAATTAGATTTTGGTTTTTTTTAAGTCAGTTCTATAGAGGCATGCATCAACTAATGCTTGATAAGGATAGAGATGACTTCAAGTAGAGACTTGGGCTGATATGGATCGCTCAAATCTGGTTCATGGTATACTTCTAAGACATCATGAATCGACCATCGAAACTAGCATTCTAGTCTGTTAGCTATTATGCCCCTTGGGTATCACCTTTTGAATGTAAATACTCCATGTTTCGAGAATTCTTCCATTTTCTATATAATCCTCAAGGCCGACAAGATACTTTGTATTGCCTTTATATCCCTGCAAGTTTTGGTCCTTCATGGTTATTTGAAGATTTCCATGACCGTTATCCTTACCTATAATTTGCATCGGCCTGGGAGAGCATTCTTATTGCAAGGGATCTTCCTTTTGGTTTGGACCTCGATCCTTGAAATAATAAGTATGATGTTAAAATCTACAATCCCTACTTCCTTGTAAGGCAATTCGGCTTTCTCAGTCTCTCCCTTGTTCAATTCTCTTCTCGTGCAACTCTTTATTATACCGTAGATATATTTATAAGGAGATAACGTTCTATGAGAAGCTCGCCAAGGTTTATGAGGCTTTAAAAAAGAATTTGCGTCTAAGCCCCTTATCAGTCAACCCTTGCAAAATGTCTATGTTCTATGACTTTTGGGATGCATTTTGTTTCAAGCACTTCTGCTTATCATCTGATGAAGTCATGAATATTCAAAAATGGGAATTGACCGATGATCGAGCTTCTTCTTCTTTGAAGGGCCAAACGAAAACGAAAGGTGAGTTCATCCGTGAAATTCGTGCTTTTGAGAGTTTTTGTGACACCTGTTAAGGATGCCAAACATACATTGTATGCATATGACTAATAAATAATATATCCATTTATGTCAAATTTTAATTCACAAGTCAATATGTGCAATAAACTATTTATATGAGTAACACATATTACACACCAAAAAGCTCACAACGTCACACGGTTCACATCTTTCCTTATGTTATATATTTACAATACACTAGCCTTAATATAATGTACATGAAAATTCACTAAGTATGTTACATTCTAGAAAAATTGAAGACGACCTCCTGCTGACCCACCTGACACAATGCTAATACAATTGATGCAATTATTTCTTCAAGACCGACTACAATTCCTTTAATCCTGAAAAATAATACAGAGGGGTGAGCCTGTAACTCAGTATATAAATAACATAATATTCTATGAAAAATAACACAGTCAAACATAAAATATTATCAAGTATCAATCGATTCAATATTTAACTATGCATTTATTTAATTATGCATTAATAATATGTACATAATCATAGTAACATAGCATTTTCTTTTGGACAACAATGAACTTGTGAATTATATATATATAACCACAACTTCTTTTCAATAATTCATGGATCCCCATATGCATACAACCCACCATAATCTTGTACAAAAATTTTCTTTAGCCTTATTACGACATTTCAAGGGGATTCTATAATGCACACAGCATAGCCTTATTCACAAGTAGCATTGTCTCCTTATACTCATCCAACCACATTTCTTTTATTTACATATACATCACATATCACTCCATAAAACAATTAACATCCACATCATATATAAGGAAACCATAATATTCCCAAAATATACAAAAAATATACCATATTTCAACCTGGCAGATTTGATAGCGTAAATTCAAAAATATACCAAAAATTCCACATTAATAATTTCCAAACCATTTTCTCCATATCAGTAAAATTATAAGTTGAAATTAATTTTCAACTGATTTTTCATCAATTGGATATGTATAGAATGAGAAACATCAAAAACATTCCACCATGGTCAAACTATCAACAAAATTAAGCAACTAAAAGTACGGTCCAAATTGGCCATCAAGACAGCAAAATTAAGCTTCATTTATTTCTATAAATTTTGTAAATACATCTCAGATTTTTTTTATAGAAACCAACAGAAACTAATTTGGAGTTATAAAACTCCAGATACAGCTCAAACAAGTCTGCTGTTCTCCACTAAACAGGGTACCCGAATTCAGCAAACATCATTCACATTTACAATCTCATCTCAACAATAATCATCCATCCGCATAATAATCAAATATCACAATAATTAAAATTCAGAATCTAGAAATTAAAAAAAATATATTTCTCTTATCCAATCAACTTAACAAATAAATTTATAATTATTTATTTATTTATCTGTGTTATATCACATAGAACATTAAGTTATCCACTTACCTTTATTGTTCCTTTCCCTTGTTTGTATTTACTTGTTTGTCAGCCTCATTTCCCTTTGGTTTAGCTGAAATATATCATAATTCACTTATTTTTAAACACCTAAAAAAATGAAACTTCATCTAGCATGATAATATCACTAAACTATCTAAATATATGAAGCTGCCAACTTTAACATATTTAATAGGGTGAATTTAAAAATTCACCAATAATTATATACACTGAATCTCAAAATGAAACTTTCTATATCATTAACCCAATGTTTCTAAAGTAATTTAAAATTTATTTTGCTTCAATTGGAGGTGTATAGAGGGAGAACCCTAAAAAATAATCCACCATACTCAGACCAGCGGTGAAAACTGAGCAACAAAATGTTCAACCCCAAATAACCATCAAAACAGTAGAATTAGGTTTCCCATATTTCTGTAAATTTTGTAGTAGACATCTCAAAGTTTCCATATCATTAAATAACACTCAATTAAAGCTTCCTAGCTCAAGATATGATCAAAACAATAAGACTGAAAAACCAGATCCTAAGAACCTGAATTTTATATTTTATAAACTCTAACTTAATTCAACAAAAATATTAAAATTACTTACCATGTAAACATCTAAGGCCTTTGAAAATGAAGATTATGCTCTAAAATGGATTCTAAACCTTCAATTTTACTTGATATTTCAACTCGTTTTTTTTTAAAGAAGAAGAAGGAATCTTCCTTCCTTCTCCCCCTTTTAAGTCACATTTTCAATTAATAATAATAATAATAATAATAATAACTAAGCCAATTTAAGCCCTTTTATTTTTGCCATTAACCAATTTAAACCCTTAACTTTCTAATTCTTGTTATGACCTTAATTGTCACTTTAATAATCTTCTCCTATTTAACAATGGAATTAATATCACACATATCTCATGTATTTCTCATGTCTATATGTTATGCATATTATGCAAATAAATGAAAATGCATTAGGTGGGCGTTACAGTTTTTATCATTGCAAATACAACTAGCGAGACCAAGATGAGATGCGCAAGAGGATGGAACAAGTTAAGGCCAAACTACTATGGGAGCACCGGCTTGGGAGTTATACCACATATCTTTAAACCAGCACCAATTTTCCCAAGATGATCGATTTAGACGTTTGCTCATGTTCTTATGTTGATCGGTCTCCGGAGGTTCCCATAACTCCCTTTAGCATTAATGGTCTTGCGGTTTCTAAACTCAGATCGTGGAGCAAAGTAAGCTTTACTGATAGTTTTGTTGGCGACCCCATAACGACCCTTTGGGCAGTTCAGCCTTTCTCCACCTATGCGCATCCGTTCATCAAACGATTAGGTATCTGCTCTTGTTCATGACTTTATCCTCGTCCTCATAGGTTCCCTTTTTTTTACTGTGTTTCATTCAAAGGTTATTGAGAAGCCGATTAATGTACCGATGATTAACCTAAACAAAAGAAGGCCAAGACCACTTCCAAATCAGCCTCGGAGGCTGCCAGGACCCCTGAAGTTTAGGATCTCACTCTCTCTCCAGGCAAAGGCCTAATTCAAATTGGGTCTTCTAGGAAAGCCGAACAATCTACCCCTGTTGCTGCCACCACAAAGGAAGGTACTTTGGATATGCCTCTAAGCATATCTCTGTATGAGAGTCTGATCAAGTCACCTCCTTCTGAGCCTTTAGCAACTACTTCATTCGATCAGGTAACCATTCTTTTTTTTTTCAAGTTAAAACTTCGTTGTTTCTTTTGGTTTCATCCTAATCGGTCTTTCGTGCAAGGCTCACTGCTTACCCTTTTTTATGAGATCAAAGCTCAGTTAGATGATTCTGAGAGTGATGATGCTGAACGAATGCATGTCTCATCTGATCATGAAGAGACCGATATTACGCCTGATGCCATGGTCGATTCAGATGATTAAATTGCAAAGGAGGTAAAATGGAGACTCAAGAACCTGATGGAAATTTTTGAAGGAAAAGATCTCTTTTTTATTGACTATGGTATTCAAGATCGGGCTGCTAGACTGTTGGAGTATCTACATGTGCATGCCCAGACATGCCCAGATGTCACAGTCGGCCAAAAGTCTATTATTGACAATCTTCATGAAAACTTGCCCACCCTCATTTCCAGCTATCGCATTGCTAACAAGTTCATGGCAGGACTTACAGAGAAGGATTCTAAAAAGCAGAAGTTGGATAAGGAGGTAGTCTTGATCATGGATGCCATCAAAAAAGAAAGACAGATCATTCTGGAAGCCGACCTGGCCCTAGATAAGCTAAAGAAAGAGGTGGATGAGTTGGAATCGGCATTGAAGCAAAAATAGGCCGATTTGGCGAGGTTTGAAGTCGCTCAGCGTAGGTGGGTGGCACAAACTCAAGCTTGAGGTGCCCAAATGAAGGAGATACAAGAAAAGAGAAAAAACCTACGTCTTCAAATCCAAAAGCTGCAAGGGCGGAGAGACTCGACTGTGTTGGATAAGAAAAATTCTACTAACGCCCTTGACGAGTTTGTTGACACTTTTAAGGCAAAAACCACCTAATCGGTGGGGTGTGACCGATAGAATAATTTTTTACTGCTTGTTTATTCGGCGTTGATTGCCGTTTTAAATATTATATTTTATTGGCCTATGGAATGACCTGATAAATTTGATGTTATTTTTGCTTTTTTGTTTTCTGTGTTGTGTGCCTTCAATGATTTTTTAGGCCCCCTTAGCAATAAAACATTGCTATGACGGTGTATGCTGCACTTAGCCAAATGAATCGAAAGCCATAATCAGTCTAAATAAAAATTGACTGAATAATTTATCGACCTTAGACATAGGGTCATGGCCAGATAATTCTTATTATAAAATGAAAGAATTAATAATTTAATCACTAAAACATGCTTGAAACATATAATCGACCTTAATAACGAGAGAGTACATCCATTCATTCAATCAGTATTATTGAAATGTGACCGATCTAACCCACATAGACGGAAAGTATACTTGCAAGTACTTGCCATTGATCAGTCTAGCATGGGGTGTCCCATCCTTTTCTGATAGGAGATACACACCACCTCTCAATACCTCAGACACAGCAAAGGACCTTCCTAATTTGGACTCTATTTCCCCAGAGATCTATCTTTAAGTCCGATGGGTAGCACAAGTTTCCACACCAAATCCCCCTTTTTAAAGAATTTGTATTTGACCTTATTATATGCTCGTTCCACCTTTCTCTTTTACACTCCTATTTGGTCATACGCTGGAAGTCTTTCCTCATCTAGCTGATCAAGCTCTTGCAGCATGCTTTCAGCATACTCTGAGGGTGATATCTTAGAATGGACCTGCCTCGTTAGCGATACAACTGTTAGTTTCATCGGTAACAAGGCTTCATGACCATATACTAGTTTGAAGGGGGAAGTGTCTGTTGCCATTTTCTGATTGGTTCTTAATGCCCAAAGTACCTAAGATAAGGTTTCATGCCATACTCGGGGATTCTCTTCTATGGATTTTAAATCACCGTCTTTACTAGCTTGTTGGTTGCTTCGGCCTATCCATTTACCTGACCATAATATGGCAATTAGTGGAGTAGTTTGATTTTATAGTTATTAGCGAAGGCTCGAATTTCCTCTCTAGTGAACATAGTACCTTAGTCAGCGGTTATAGACTCTGGAATCCCAAAGCGATGTATGATTTTCTTGGTGATGAAATTAATGACCGGTTGCTAATTAACGGTCTTCAAGGGAATGACCTCTACCTACTTTGTGAAGTAGTCTGTAGCAACCAATGTGAAACCATGCCTTTTGGATGATGGAGGGTAAACCTTCCCAATGATGTCCATCGCCCATCCTCTGAATGGCCAAGGCTTAATGATAGAATGCAATTCCTCAGCTGGAACATATTGGATCTGTCCATGCTTCTGGCAAGCTTCACATCCCTTAGCATAATTGTTGTAGTCTTTTTCCATGGTTGGAAAAAAGTACACATATTACCAGATTAGCCATTTCATCTTCCTGCCACCTTGATGGGCTCTTGCTATCCCTTCATGGGCCTCAACCATGACCAATATTGTTTCTTTTGGACTGATACACCTTAATAGTTCTCCAGAGACCAATCTCCTATACAGTTCTCCATCTATCAGTAGCATCTTGGTTGCCAGTACTCTAATTTGGCGTTTAGCTGATGGCGATGGGTTATTGAGATATTCTTTAATTTTTTTCCTCCAATCGGCATCAAGATCCAAGGCACCAACTTGAAAACAAAGACCATTAGATTTAACTAATAAAGATGAATGGGGTCTGATCATAGTTGGTATAGTTCCAATCTTATCTTTGTAGCCAGAGCCTGAATGCGCCAAGTCATTTGCTTCACCATTGGCTTCTCTTTCTAGGTACTGTAGTCGAGCTCTTGTAAACCCTTTCATCATATGTTAAACTTTATTGCAATATGCCCCCAGTATGGCTGACTCGCATTTGTATTCCCCTAAAACTTATTTACTACAAGCATTGAATTACCAAAAATGTCTACATCGTGGACCCCTAGTTCAGTAAGAATCTCCAAGGCTATTAGGAGTGCTTCATATTTAGCCTGATTAATTGTACATGAGAAATCTAATAAGAAAGACAACTTCATTTTGATGACATGAGGTGACTCCAGTACTATACCTGCCCCCGAGCATGATGATGCTTTTGAGCCATCGAACCATACTCTCCATGCCTTTGCCTCGCAGAGATCAACTGGTGTATCTAAAGCAAGATGATCGGCCAAAAAGTCAGCTAACACTTGCCCTTTGATAGCCTTTTGAGGTACATACTGCAATGTGAACTCCGATAAAGCCAAAACCCATTTGCCAAGCTGATTTCTAAGGAACGACCTTGAGAGGATGTATTTGATCACATCAATCTCGCCAATCACCCATACCACAGAAGAGAGTAGATAATATCTAAGCTTGCAATATGTAAAATACAGACAGAGCCCAAGCCTCTTAATGGGGGAATATCTTGTTTCTATATCTGTTAAAGCCTGACTCAGATAATAGATTAATCATTAATATCCTTCTTGTTCCTGAGCAAGCAAACTACCTATAGAAGCTTCTGAGGCCAAAATATGAAGAATCAAGGGCATGTTTGGCCTTGAAGCAGCCATAACTGGAGGATGTGTTAGGTATGCCTTAATATGATCAAACACATGTTGGTGCTCGGCCATCCATATGAAACCCTCTCTATCTTTAAGCTTCAGTAAGGGTAACCAAATTCTTAATCAGCCTGTTGTATTGGATATGAACCTTATGAGGTAGTTTATTTGGCAGATTAATCTCTGTGGCTCTTTATTGGACTTAGGAGGTATCACCTAAATAATTGCTTTGGTCTTGTTAGCGTCCACTTCCACCCCCTCTAGTGCACCAAGAATCCCAAAAAATAGGCTGCTGACACCCCAAAGGCGCATTTGAGAGGGTTCATCTTTAGTTGATGGAGCCGCATTCTTTTGAATATTTTTGTTAAGTGCTCTATATGCTGCTCATCGGCCTTTGACTTGATGATTACATCATCTATATAAACCTCCATGAAATCACCAATCAAGGAGTTAAATATCTAATGCATTGCTTACTGATAAGTTACCCCTGCATTTTTAAGACAGTATGACATGACCACCCATTTATAGCTCCCCAGGGCACCTGGACATCTGAAAGTTATCTTGCTTACATCAATCCCCTTAATCTTTATCTGGTTATAACCCGAATGTCCATCCATAAGACTAAGGATGTAGTGGCCTGACGGGTGTCAATTAGCATATCGGCCATAGGCATAATATACTCATCCTTTGGTGTTGCAAGGTTCAAATTTCTGAAGTCAATACACACCCTGATTTTTCTATTCTTCTTCACCACAGGAACTATGTTTGACAACCATTGGGTATATTGTGCTTTTCTTATGAAACCCGCCTCAGTAAGCCTCTTAATTTCATCGGCCACCAGCTTCTCCACATCTCTAGATATTCTCTTAGGGGGTTGACTATGTGGCCAATAACCAGGCTTGATCGGCAATTGATGCTCTACTAACTGTCAGTCTAGACCAGACATCTCTTCATATGTCCAGGCAAAATAATCCTTGTATTCCCATAGAAGTTGTACCAGTTTCTCTTCAAACTCCGAGCTGAGTTTTAAACTTATGTAAATTGGTCGTTTATCGGCCTCCGTCCCTACGTTGACCTCCTTCAGCATATCTGGTGTTTGAATGAGGTCATCTCCTAACTTACTAGCGGGGATGTGCATGTCACCAACATTTAATCGACCTATGGGATCTTGCTCTTCTTCCTCAAATATGCACTCGACTGATTGTATTCATCCCCATTTGAATAGGCTTGCAATATCATCATTATTGTTGACTATGACTGATCGACTAACTTCCGCTGCTGCTGCTACTACAGGCCGATCCATTACAATACTTGACTTATTGCCTCTCTTAAAGCCACTGAAATGAGGCAAATTCATCATGGCCTCTTCCCCAAATGGGTTGGGATCACCATTTATAACTTCTACATCCCCTTTGGGTCTCCATATGAACAACATCTTATGGAGAGAAGAGGGGACATAGGCATTAAAGTAAATCCAGTCCCTGCCAAAGAGGACATTGTAATTGGTCTTCACATCTATGATGAAAAATCCTCCTTGTGATTTATGTCCGCCTACTTTAACATTCAACATGATAAAACCTTCAGGAGCCTAATCATGTCCTGTAAAATTGGTCATAACAGCATCAATTTTCTCAAGATCTTTGATTTCTAGACCAATTTTCTTTAGAGTTCAAAGTAGTAAGATGTTGACTCCAGTACCATTGTCAACTAAAACTCTCTTCATCTCCACCCTATTAAAATTGGCCTTAATATATAGTGGCCGAATATACCTGGTCATGAGGAGGTCAGGTTGTGGGATAGTTAAGGATGCCCCCTGTCCATTGTCCAGTTCACAGTCATCAGGGTGATCGTATCCCCATCCAATGTGGATCTCTGACCAGGCTTTAGTTTGAATTCACTTGGCAAGGTAACCACATTGATGCTTGAGCTCGATATATCCTTTTTTGGTGATGGTGGGGGTAGTAGTCCATCTTTGATTTTTTCTTCCTTTGTAGGCCAATACCATTGCACCTTCCCCTTCCCTTTGTCCTCTTTATGGAGGTTGAAGTTAGAATAAGGATTCTTTCCAGGATTAATTTTTTGGCCATACATCTTCTTGACTGTTCAATCTCTATCATCAGCCACTCTCTTCTCATGCTCCCTTTTTTTAAGAGTTCTATCTCTCTCAAGCTTCAAAGGCCACTTGGTATCTCTTTGCTCACCTGTTTGAGGTTGCCTGGCCTACTGGCAAAGTCTTTGCATCCTTCTCTTCTGAGTTTTTATCATACTAATCCTCCCATCTTTGTCGGGATACCATACTTTCTTGAAAACATTATTCTTAGGCTTGTGCCTTTGCCAGTCTTCAGTTGCTCTTGGCTTAAAGGTTTTTGCATTTGGTCAATTTGAGGAATGGCCCTAATCCCTGTGGGCATCTCTCCCCTGATCATCTCACAGCCTTGGCCTTTTTGGAGAGTGGGATTAGTCCCTGTTATTAGCCGAGGATCTTACCTTAGTTTCTAGTCTTGACCGATTGGGGTAATCCCATAGGTCTTTGGTCACATGCCTTGGGGATCTGCTGCATTTCTTTAGAGTATACTTGAAAGAGTACTGACATGTCAGACATATGACTTCCTCTTCATTGTTGAAACTAACCTCCCTGTTCACCTTTGAACTTTCTCCCTTTTCATCTTTTAGGAGTTTCAGCTCTATTCTGACTCTAGGTGGATCTAGAGTCCAACATTCACCCTTTCCTAGGCCCAAGACTTTGACATCCTTAGGAAATATCACATTGTATAGTATTTTGGGTGACACCATACCAACTGTAATGGCGTTCCCTCTGCTTAGGAATAAGAGCTTCCCATCATCAATGGCCTTCTGAATCACATTCCTGAAAATTACATATTTGTTAATAATATGTCTCCATGAGTTATGCCGCTTATAATATTCTTTGCCAGCCCGATACTTTGGGGGAGGAATGACATGGCCATTAGACAGTTTTATTTGGCCGTCTTTGATTAAAGCATCAAAGATTTCATTAGCCTTTGTCATATCAAAGGAATATTCCTTGGCTATTTGATTTGCCTTAGGACTCTTCTTGTTATCCTTTACTATGGTCGGCCTTTTCAAGGCTTGACATTCATTAGGTTTCATTCCGATATATTTAGCCACGTTAATGGCTTCATCATCAGTATTTGTATCATACTTTTCATTAATAATCGATACTTCCAAGGGATCCTAATAGTAGGTCCCCTTTGAGGATGATCTCCTCTGGTCATTCTCTCTGAGTAGTCTCTCATAGTTGGCAGCCTGAGTGGTTAGCTTAAATAGGTCTCTAAAATGGTACCCCTTAAAGTGTTCCCTCATGGAGTAATTGAGCCCCCCGACAACCATTGGGACGCATTCAGCCTCACTGATGACCGAAATGCATTGAGTCCTAAGTTTGCGGAACCTCATTACATATTATTCCACGGACTCCCCTGGCAGCTAAGAAATCCTGGCCAGATCGACAAATGATATATCGGGCCTGGCCCTATAAAATTCCATATGAAATTTTTCTTCTAAGTCTTTCTAAGTGGTTATAGAATTAGAGGGCAGGTGAGTGTACGAAGTAAAGACAGATTTTGTCAGGGAGTTTCTAAAGAGTCTCAGCCTTCATAATTCATTAGCTAATGCCTCTCCACATTGTACTGTGAATTAGGCTACATGTTCTATAAAAGACTGATGCTTATCCTTGCCCGAGAATAGCACAAATTCAGGCACTTTATATCCCCTAGGAAATTGATGCAATTTATCTATCCAGTCAGGGTAGAGCTTATTGTATATCGGCCTAGAAATGGGTTTAAAGTATGTTCCCTTTTTTTCCAAAGTCTCTCTCAAAAGACTTTGATCAGTCAGTGGTGGCTGATATTCATATTTGTACTCATTATCGTAATGTGCATCATTACTATATGGATCTGTATCCTGGCCTATGTTCAATTCAATTACTCGGCCTTGTTCATCATAAGTGAATATAGTGCCAGCCCGATTATTTTTACTACCCATTGCCCGAGCTTGGTAACTATTTTCATTGTAGTTAGAAGTTTAGGCTTGGTAACTACGTTCATTTTCATCGGGCCTTCTCATTAACTGCACATTACCATATTGCAAGTTACTACCACTAGGTCTATTAGTGTCTAAGGCATACCTGGGAAGTTCGACATTTTGTTTACCCTCGTGGATGGACTCCATGCAGTGCATGTTGATGTTGATCTCCTCCAATTACTTATGGGATTGCATCGGCCTCAGGACCATTGACATTTGCATGATGAGATCGTTGAAGAGCGTATGATTCTCCCTTGACACCTTGTCTCTAAGAAAATTCACATCTTCCCTACTAAGGATAGGTTGTCTTTTGGGCGGTAGAGTGTGATTGTACTTATCTCTATTCTTCAGAAGCTTATTTCAGCCATGCTCCTGAATGTGACCGCTTGATGCATCGGTCTTGTTGTTTGAAGCAATCCTTTCACTTAATTTGCTCATGGTATTGGCTTTCTTTGATCTCGTCTGCACAGGCATACAAGTGTCCCACTAGGTGTGCCAAAAAGATGTTTGGCGTCAAAACAAAATGAGAATCGACCCAAACACCTTTTGAATGTTTAAATGGGTTCGTGTGAGCCTTTTACGAAATCACAAAAAAATGGGATGAAGAATGATGGGTTTTATCACCAGTTTAGGGTGGTGACAGGGGCAAGAAACAAGTTCAAGTCCCTTCTAATCTACTGGAAATGAATCGAGCAGGAGATTGGTTTCCGAGAAACCTTGATCACTAGGATCAAAATGAGAATAGATACCGGGTCTAAAGAGAAAATAACTGACAATATATTGAGAATTTTTGTAAAATGTTTAGAGTCCCTTACAAATGCTAAAGCTTCAGGCTTTTATAAGCTCTATAGCCCGACCAGATATGGAAACAAAATCAAGAGAAGACTTACCTATTTAAACTAAGGAAATAGATTAAAATAAAAACCTTCCTAATCGGACAATTGACTTTCCTAATTCAATATAAGGCAAGCTTTTCCCAATCACCTTGAATGAAGGCATGAATATGACTTTCCCAAAAATGATCCTTTACCGACTGTCATCTGCAACATTTCCAAAATGTCAAGTGGGCTTAATAGTGTGGATTTGAGTCTTTACTCAAATCCTGGCACCTGGAGTGGGCCGTTTTGGACCAGTACAAATAATATATATATATATATATATATATATATATATTTCTTATAATATGGACTAATTTGTTAAATAAGTAAAACATCAGGAGGTTTTTGTAAATATTTAGGGGTTTTTTGTTTAACTATCAAAAAATAAGGAGGTAAGTGTAATTATCAAAGTTAATTTGACTTGTATTCAATAGTTTAATAGCTAAATTGGCTCAGAAGGTAACAAAAGAGCTAATTTGATCTTCGTTAAAAAATTCAGGGGAAAATTCCTCATTCCAATTATATTATAGGATTTCAACATAGCCTGGACATGGGAGATACTGCACCATGAAAAAAAATTTCAATGCCATTAATCATACAAAGAAGAAGATAATTAGGAGAGAGAGAGAGAGGATAATGAATGAAATTGATGCATTAGTTCCATCTACAATTTGGAGAAAACTATGGAGTCAATGCTCTTTTCATGAAAATAATATTAATTTTACTAATCAAATTCTGATGAAGGTTCTTCAGACTTGAACTTAGGATCAATGCGAAATGATATGCTGCTGAAGTGAAAGTTGATGTTGATTTGGCATAATTTTAGTAGAATAGAGCACAAAAGTGGCGGGTCCAGGCCTTCTGTTCTGCGGATAAGAATGCCAACCTCTGCTGAACATGTATAGATGACTAGATTGGAACTCAACAAGTGAACCGTCTCTCTCGAAACTCATGATGTGGCCCGAGTTGGCAGCTTGCGTTACTTCATGAACCAAAACCCCATTGCCACAATAACAGTAGAAAACTCGAAACAAACAAATATGCCATTCTTTCTTCCAATTTCCAACAGACAACCCAAGCAAGAAATTAAAAAAAAAAAAGGACGTACAGATAATTGAGCAAGCAAAGCTAATTGCATGGTACCATTAATGGTTTTGTACTTGGTGTTATTACAATTCAGTTCATACAAACAACAAACATATCTTTCTGTACATGCCTGTATACGGAGCCTCAAAAATGATCTTGACAATGGCATCTAACAATAAAAATCACAATCACAAGCCCCAGGTCCAGGTCCAGGTGGACCTAACTCAGATGCAACAATAACAAATGTACACATGTAAAAATCCCCATGTGCATTCTTTTGCTTCAGAGGCAAAAATATTTTGGTGGCGGACCTCCAAAAAGACCTAACCCACACTTGTACTGTTGGAACTCTCTCCTCTCCTCTACCCAACTTTACATATATATATGTAACATACGTACGTACATTCTCCTATAAAGTGCTTAATATTACTCTAAATATTTATGTTTTAACTCAGAAGGGCATATTAGAACAGAGTCCAGGCAGACACCACCTTTTGTATGCGTACAATCAATTTGCATCATCGAAAATTTGATCTTGATATGCATGTCTGGGTTCTCAACAACAAAATTTCCAACTTTGTAATAAACCCAGTTCCCTTGTTCATGCAAGTAACATTCCGACGAGGCGCACTGGCCGTTGGATGTTGATAGCTGAAACTGGATGGGTTTTATATTCCACCCATGAACTTGATCAATGTTACAGACTCGCTTACCAAATCTTTTTGTGGTTTTACCTAACTGAAGCCTGAAGAACAAGCTATATGTGCCTGGGGGAAATTCAAACTCCACTTCTCCCACCACTTCAAACCACCAGATTTGTTGAAGATAAGCAATTGTCCGGAACCTACAAAACCAGTCAAACAATTGAATTGAGTACTGCAAATGATCATTGACTTCGTATTATAATTATAAATTACTTTCTCCCTAAGATAATGTCATTTTAATCTAAATTAAGAGTCCAGCAAGATAACTAAATTTCCTAATTCACATTGATAATTCCACAAGCTACCGTTTTTCAGTGATCTAATTGCAAATCTCATGTGGGTTATATTTTATTTTCAACAAAATACTTTTTTCTTCTCGCCTTTTGTCTTAAGGTAGCCAGTAGAGAAAGTGACAAATGTATATATATATATATATATATATATTTTCAAGGCATCAACCAAGGAAAAGAATGATACTAATGGAAAAAGAGTACTTTGGTCTGAAGGCAAGTAATCTAATAAAATAAACAAAATCTTCCATTACCTTCAAAACATAAAATTTTCAAAGTAATTATTCAGCTGAAAGTCGTAATTTTGAATCAATTCCCCTCTCCATTATTTTATAATAGAAATATTTGTGAAGAAAACCAAAATAAATAAATAAAAAGAAAGGAGCCAATATGAAATGTTATGTATGTTATCTACGAACCAAAGAAACTTAATTAACAACTCAAAGGAAACCCCTTTTTTTCCAATTCCAAATCATTTCTTGGCTGTTTGCTCAGGATATTAGAGAACTCAGGTGTCAATGATGTTGATGTCCATCCAATCAATAATTTGTGGTTGTCTTGAAAAGTTAATTAATTAATTATATATATATATATAGTAGAAGTTATCTTTTTGGGTACGTATTAATTTTGTGAAGGCCATGAATTGACATTAAAATCATTATTTTTTTTGTTTTAAATGAGAAACTAGAAATCTTCCTTCACCACATTAAAGTGTTTCATTAACTTTTATTCCATTTTGTAAAAAAAAAAAAAATTTCTTTTATATATTCAATTTAAGTTCATGATATTCTACTATAAGTAGTTTTAATTAAAAAAGAATTATTTTAATTTTACAGTATAATTTATAGATCTGGGTGGCTAAATCTCTAATATATATATATAACTAGAATGAAACCGTTCAAAAACATTTATAGTTGTTGAAATAATGTAAGAAGCAAATACATTTTAAAGTCATTGTCAGAATCACAGCGTCATCCTAACCCCAAGCAAACAGACAACTGAAGATGACCATTCATAAACAAAAATTCAGTTGCTGTAATTAATTGGTTCTCCAATGAACAAAATTGGAGTGGCCTTTATTTCCAAATATCATATGTCCAAATATTTTAATTAAGATACCGTCAGAACACAATACAAATAATATATATATATTACCTGGATTCCTCAGATGATATATGATTCCAATATCTCCGATCATCTATTCCGGTGATTCTCAATGCCCTGTACGATACAGACAGAAAAATCTTGCCACTCCTCTTATCCAACCAAACTTGCTGTACAAAATTTCATAAATATATCCATCATCATTATGCAAAGATTTTTTAAAATAAATCTTGCTTTCAAGTTAAAATACAAAGAAAATTAATTTGCATCATTCAAATAATAAAAAAAAAAAAAAGAAAGAAAGAAACCTTGGTGCCACCATCAAAGCAATTGGGTAGACACAATCTTGCATAAATCTGTTTCTTGCTTAAAAGTTGGGGACTTTCTTGCAAAACTTTCATAACAAGAAATTTATAGTTAGAAGGCAACTTTGTCTCCCAAACCAAATCAGCTAAAGAAGCGCCATGAAAGGTTCGATTCAAGCTTGCAAGTTTACATATCTCTGGAGGATCCAAGCACATAAGAATGGAGGAGATACAGTTCTCTGGCACATCACTGAGTTTGGAACCAAAAGAACAAGAAGCATCTCCACTACCATCAGAGCCAAAACCAGAAAAACCAGCCCCCATAAAGAAAAAACACAAAGGAAACAATTAAAGAATTATCAAGAAAATAATATACTAGGAAAAAAAAAGAATGGTGTATCAAGAAAAAGGTTCAATTAAAGGTAAAGAAGAAGGCGATAGATTCTGTGAGAAAGAGGAGGAGAGATGGAGGAAGCTTTCGCCATTTTTATGTTTTGTGTGAACAATGAAAGGAAGACAAGTATATTGAAGTTGCGGGTCTCTTGTAATTTTTATTTTTTAATTTTTTTTAAAGAAAAGGAGAAAGTGAGAGAAGTGTGGAAAAAGGGGTAAAGTGATATTCTTGAAATCTGATTTGTTATTTTGCAAGAAAATGTCCAATAATCAATGGACTTGCAAAGGGACGTGAATTTGAGTGGGCATAGAATTTCAATTTATTTTTTTTCAGAAATTTAATATATTTTTAGCATCTATATCAATGTATATATATACACACACTATATTGGCATGTGGAACTAGACTCCTCACAAAAAAATTAAACCTTTTAGAGTGTGTTTAGTCGGAATAAATTTTATAAAATTTATTTATAAATTTAAATGAGTGTGTTTGGTTGAAATGAAAACTTCATAAAATTTATTTGTAATTTTAACTTCTTAATTTTGTATAATTGCTTAATTCTAAATTCATTTTTATTGATGAATGTGTTTAGTTTTAATGAATTTAGAATTCATTTGTAAATAAATTATATTTAAAATTTATTTGGAAGAGAAATAAATTCGTTAATGAAATTTAACCGAATAAGGGGTAAATCTACCATTTCATGTAGAACTTTAGTTAGTATAGCAAATTAAATGCATGTATATATATATATATATATATATATATATATATATATATATATATATAAATAAATTCATAGAAAAAGTAGTCGAAATGGTCAATTTTTTTAAAAGCATTTTGAGACGTAAGATTCGAGTTCTGACATTTTTTATTTGTGAAATTTATTTCCATTTAATTGAAAAATTAAATATATCTTTATTATGCAATTCATTAATATCTAGGATATGACATTCTTGTTAATAAAAAAGCATATAAACATATGTTAAAATAATTATCCATTTTATTGTTCATATATATATAAAGAGAGTATATATTTGAGAAGTTAACCTAGGGTAAATTTTCTGACTGGTATCAAAACTTTGCACTCGATTATAAAATAGTACAATTACTTCAATTTGTATTTTTTTGGTACTAAAACATCGATTTTAGTTACATCGGAAAGTCTCAAAAATACAATCAGGCCAAATTTGATGATATGGCAGCCAAAAATGCCCCGTCATCAGCCACATCATATACCACATCGGTAAACTGTTGCAACTTGTTTGACTTTTTGCTTTTCGGACTAGTTGAGAGAATTATGGAATAATCCAATTCTGAACAAATAGCATCATTAACTTAAATTTTTTTTTGCTTTTTTATTGCTGACATGTCATACAATATGACTGCTGATGGGGCATCTCCGGTTGTCACGTCATCAAATTTGGCTGAATTGTGTGTTTGAGACTTTATGATGCAACTAAAATCGATGTTTTAATACTAAAAAGATATAAATTAAAGTAATGGTACAATTTTGTAATCGACCGTAAAATTTTAATATCGTTTATAGAATTTACTTGGTTAACCTACGTTCGTTTGTGGGAGATTTAATTTGGCTTAACTAACTATCGGCAATAATTCAAACATTAAATGCATAGTTCATCTTCTTCAATAAATGGTAATTTTGTGAACAAAATCAAATAAGCAATTGAGTATGTATATATATATATATTTTTTGGACAATAAGCGATGGAGTGTAAATGTATATATATATATATATTATGTGGGTGCTACCTAATTCAAATATAGTAGTTAAGGAGTCTGCTTCTGGAGCAGGGAAAGCATTCCTTTCCACATGGGGGCCAACTTATTAAAAAGTAAACACACGTTTTAATTAATTCACTTGTTCAGGACAATAAATAAATAAAGATGTTTGGAGTTATATTAAAGAGAAGAAGCAATGTTTCTTTACTTCCAACTTTTATCATAATAATAATTAAACGCAACTCATTATGTTTTGTTTATTTAGTCTATATGTCTTTATAATACTCCTGACGAGTGTGGTTAATTAATTTTTAGTACATAATAAACATCATTTATCGAATTAAAAGGAAGATAATTCTAAAATGTAGAATCTATATAATATACTATTCATATAAATATAAATATCAAATTAAATTAATTAATTTTTCCAAAATCAAAAGATTAAAATTTTTAAAAAAAATTTATTGTAAAATTTACTTTCTCAACCCAGAAAAATCATCATTTTTAATTGAGCATGCCATAAGAAAAACTATAACCTAGAGAAACAATGTAAATAACAAAATTCTTCCGATATTATGATTGGAAGCAAAATCCAGAGTATTATTCATGATGTTATTATTTTATTAAAATAAAAGAGAAATTAAGATGTATGTGTATAGATACTTATCCTTGTTAGATGCAGCACAACATGGCATTTAATCGATGAATTGGGTTTGACGAAGGTATGTACAAACAAAATGAATTATATCCACACCCACCGAACAAGGAATTGCATTTTTGGTCCGACTTTATAATTAAGTAATTTTATATTCAAGTTTACTAGTCAATTAGAATTTTTTCTTTATTAAAAAAAACACAATTTAGAAAAAGCGACGTCTATGGTTAATGGTTATCAACCATACAATTAATTAAGCAACAAACATAACTAAATAAAATTAGGATCACTTCAGTTAAGTATCCTAAAATGCATATTTAAGAAGAAGAAATAATATCTTAATCCGGGGCACTGCATCATTCACACCCTTTTGACGAGTGATGGATTTGAACAAAACAATAAAGCAACTAATGAAATGATTACAAAAGATTAATGAGTTAATTTAATTAACGAAAAGTAATGTTGGTTCAATTAATTATTTAATACATTATATAAGATAAGGGATTGGTCTAACATCTTAATGATGTAATAAGTAATATTAAATCAAATTAGGATCACGATATGTGTAGCAGCCGTAAACAATAATTTATTTTTAAAATTCTTATTTTAATCTCAAATTTTTTTTAATTTTTCTGAAATTTTTATTTTTTTTGAAATTTCAATTTCTAACAATTAATAACAATTAATCAAAATAATAAAATTTAAAAATTTAAAATGAACTGAATAAATGTGTTAAACAATAATTTAAATATCTATAACTTATAATTTATTTATTATTATTATTATTATAATAAAAATAAATGAGAGTAAAATGGTAAAATAGCAACCAGTAACACCCTATTGCTGTTACTAGTTGTGAAATTAATCATTATCCATCAAATTATATGATCCACTAATTCACATGACCAATGTGGTAGTGAGTGGTGACTCAGCATAAGCACTGTCCATACGTTCATTCATATACAATTTACAACACGTGTGAAGCATATATGCATCTGCCGCTACAGAAGCACGTATGAGGAGAGGGGATCACAAATGAAGTAAAATGTTGCCGACTCGATATCATAGTTTTTTTTTTTTTTTTTTTTGACCAAAGACTCGATATCATAGTTGAGCTTGCGTTTTTTTTGAAGTAAGAAAAATATATGATTTTCTTTCTTTTTTATTTTATATTCTAGATATCAGTAGCTATAAAATTTCAATTAATCTAAAATATAAGCTCAGTAATATATGTAACGTGTCTCTTTTAATAATTTTTTCTTTTTCATTTTGTGTTTTAGTAGCCATAAGATTTCAACTAATTTGAAGTTTGAGGCGATTACCTCATTATTTGAGGGATCGCAATGCGAACCTTTTTATTTTTAAAGTATTGCCCAAGGTTATATTGCGGGGTATGTGAGGACTATAAGAGAAGCAAAACTCTTTCAATATATATTTTCTCCATATATAAAATTTAAATTTAAAATTTTACTAAAAAATTTTAAACTGCTTGCTACTTAAACTAATAAATATTTTAGTTTAAAAGACAAGACATTTAAAATAGGTTTAGATGCAAGCACTTGATTTGAAATTTAAGATTTCAAATATAAAAATTTCAAATAACATGTAATTATATTTTATTGCAAATCCTTATTAAATTATTTATTAAATTTTTTGTGGACTTATTTCAAATCATCATAGATACAAATCCATATAGTTCCCAAATAAGAAATTTAATTGAAATTCAAATCCATAATCAAATTTTTTACATCCAAACATAACATTAAATTTTTGAAACATAAAATCTTAACATTGTATATTAATAAAATATATTAGAGGAATTTTTTTTATGAATTTCTGTGAATTAAACTTAAAATAGTTAAAATTTATATGATTATCGAATATCAAAATATTTAATTAAAAATTAATTTAATAATTTTTTATTCTGAATTTTTTCATTATTATTAGGCCATTATAAAGAAAGAATTGCACCTTATTGAATTATTGTGCAATTATAATTTTTTAAACTGTAATTCTCAAATTAGTTAAATCTACTAATATATATATATATATATATATATATATATTTGTGGCTCTTATTACGTACCAAACATAGGCAGTAATATTTTCTTGAAATTGCATTGTATATCAAATGATATACATTTACTCACAACTTTAGTCTCTCCCTTTTGCGTTGAAATAGGCCATAAGATAAATAGATATTACTACGAATAGTTGTCCACATGCCAAAACATTGCATGTGCGATGTGTAATTAGCAATTTTTGTTGGGACTGATACTTGAGTATTCTTTTTTTTTCCCCCTCCTAAACCAGCTATAGAATTAATGGAGCATATGATTCCTATTCCAGTACCAATATCTTAATTTTTATGGGTCCTAAAAAAATTATTATACAAATGGAAGGGTCATGAGGAATAGTTCCAATTTGTTGACGCTTTGTTATCATATCTTCCATTCCCAGGAAGATATCCTACCAAAAATTCAGCAAACTACTATACTTTGATTTCATATCAGGCTTCAGACAAGTTCACACTGCTTTATGGCCTATGCTCGTGTATCATGTGCTCGCTAATATCATAAAATTATAATAAGAAGATGTTAATTATTTATTTATTTCATTATTAAGAATTGGTGGAGCAGGTGTGAAAATTGCATGGTTTGAGGGGTTTCTTTTGTCATCATGATAAATTTCATTACTGTCAATAATACTTCAATTTGTTGGTAGGGGCTGTTATCAACTTTTCTAGTTTGAATAATGTTGTATACATAAATATTAAATTAGTTATTAGAAAATTTTTACTGCTCCTGTAGTTTTATTTTGAACTCTGAATACCAGTGACTTACATCAAAGATAAATTTCATTATTGTGATGAAATATTTCCATCTTTTATTAAAAATATTTCGATAATTTTAATTATGTTTATAAAGTCTGAAAAAATTTAATTTTTCTTTAGGAGTTGGATATGGAAACCATCAGGAAATACCAAGCCTGGCTTCTTCAGGACATAACCCTTCATAACAGTCCACCTAAATTACAGTATTAATATTAATTAATTGGTAATTAGTATGAAGGAGAAACATCGAGAAGAACCATAAAAAAAAAAATGGAGCTATATATACCAACCTATATTTTGTGACCAAATGGTGGAGAAAAATGGCCATTTGCAGTTTAACAAAATCAGCTCCGGCACATAGTCGCACTCCTCCTCCAAATGCCATATAATTCCTTGATCCTGCGTGCAGTTCTTCCCCCTGTGTGTTTTTTAATTAATTAATTAATTAATTAACAATAATCACTTAATTAATTACGAAACCATGTGGCTTAATTACCTGCCATCTCCACGGATTGAATGCCAAGGGATCATTATATTTCAAAGGGTTCAAATGAACAGTGATTGGACATACCATAACTATCCACCCTGCTGGAATTGTATATCCTGCATGGACCCATATGCTTTAGCTCCTGTAATCTTGCTCAGGAGATTTTGATGGCATGCTAGGTAGTATGGACACGGATATGAGAACACAGATATAAAAAAATAACTTCTAATTGAAGTATCTACTTTTTAAATTAAAGTGTTTAAATAGTATAAAAACGAAAAAATAGGTATACGAACAAAGAGAGACATCTACTAATTGAAGTGTCCTTGAATTATATTATAGAAGGCAGGAAACAACAATAACAATAATAAAAGGCACAAGGTACAATTTTCATAAAAGAGTTGGTTAGTGAGGGATATCTGAAAACCTGCCTTTTATTTGGACGTCTTTGACAGCCTTCCTGAAAATTCCTGGGACAATATTTGCGAGCCTTGTCGTTTCATTGATTACCTGCAATAATGCCACATGTGAAATAAATTCAGGCTGTTAAAACAATTATTTGGTATGGATTTAAATATTTCAGGGCTCACCATATGTGTAAACGTCATAGACCTGTATTCTTCCCAAGCGATTCCAGATTCATTCTTTTTTCGCTTGCTTAAAATGGCTTCATGTTCTTTCTGGTGGTGGCAAATTATAACAATATTGATAACAGAATATTATTCACGAACAATACACACAGACACATCAAAATTGACGAATTCTGCCGAATTTAATTGCTCACAGTTAATTCTTCAAGTGCTGCAGGGTTCTCATAAAGGTATTGCACTGCTATCACCATAGCCGAGGAGGTGGACTCAAAGAATGCAAAAGGAAGTATAAATAGTAAATCCAAAACCATTTTCTCTGTTAGTACTCTTTCATCTTTGTTAGTTTCTTCTAGCATCACGTCAAGAAAATCTTTCTTTTGGGTATTGGGTGCTACACGCCTTTCTTCCAGCATAGTCTTTAAAATCTCCATTGCTTCTTTTCGTCCCTAGAAATTTTTAACCAGGAAGAATTCAGTGCTGATTCATTACTAGAGAGTTTTAAATGAAAGCAAATGGTCCAAAAGAAACCTGTAAACATTTCCAGTAAGCAGTTCCAGGAATATTCAGTGGAAATGAGATCAAACCATCTAGAAAAGCAACATAGGATTTTCTCAACTTTGATAAATTTTTTCCACTGGAACCAAATAGCTTTTCCGCACTAAAATTAAAAATCATCTGCCAAAAAGAAACAGAAACCACAAAAACATGTTTTGCCATTAAAGTTCATATGCTTTTACCCTCGGCAGCTTTCAGGCCATGTGATCAACAAGCCACAAAAGAAGCAACTTTTTACTGATTGAGCTGATTATTTGTTAGAGAAAAAAAAAAAAGAAGAATCACTGTCTAAGCCCTTATTTAAAAAAATCCATAAGTAATTTACTGTTGTAAGGGCTTCTTTTAATTCCACTGCGCCCTGGTTTGACCAGAATTCCAAATGTTTGCAGGTCAAGTTGTCAACTTGTGGAAGAAATCTTTCTCTCAGGCTTTGACTACCGACAAAGTTCAATGTCAAGTTCCTGACATACTTATGTATGTAGCCTTGGCGAAAAAAGAAATTATCTTTTCCACAAATTTTCGTGAAGCTGTCCACATACCAAGATTCGAATGATTTCCCTTCTTGATCGAAAATAAAATGATTCACCTCAGGATCTGTGGAAACCACAACTCGATAGCCAACTAAACTTGTTCTAAACAGAGAACCATACCTATAATACGTACGAAAATCATAGTTGTTGTTAGTAGCTCTATACATATGTATATAGATATGTGTGTACGTAAATATTTACCTTTCCATTCTTTTTCTGATAAAAGGAGGAATATCACGCTTGGTGTAGGGAGTAAAGAATTGGATGGTCTCTCCAATGATTGGCAAACCCATTGAACCAGGTGGGAGTTTTCCATTGGGGTTGCTTTTCTTAGCATAGACCCAATGAGCAAGACACAAGACTAAGCTTAAAGCGATTACTGCTACAAAAACCATGCTTCTGTTTCTATTTTTGTGATTGATAGACTTTATAAGAATGGCAATAATTTATATTATACCACCATACAAGGAGCACAAAACTACTCAGTTCATGGTAGAAGCTGATTAAATGGGTGCGGAGACGTCAACAGAAGTGCTGTTAACTGCACGGATTGAACACTTCAACATCACCTTGGGCTTAGTAAAAACCAACAAGATATTGTATTCAGCATATGATTGGCGTTGGACATTTTCTTGCTTGCTATTTGCGAGGATATTTTACAACGCAAGAACGAAGTTATGGTGTTGGCATTTTCTTAATTATTTTGCTTCCTTTTTTGATGTTCGGCGATGTTGAATTATAGTGGGATGGGATTCATATGGAATCTACCATATTCGATACTGCACAAAAAGGTGCAAAGTGATAAAAACCTCCATTGTTTAACTGGCAATTCCCATGCTTACCCTGAATGTTTTTTTTTCCTTCTACTGTTTATTTATTTCTTTCTTCCGTTGTAATTGAATTTTTTCTGCCTTTCTACAGGATTAATGCTTTTCATTTTAATCATATTATGTGATCATGCAGAAAATAGGTAGCATGACAGTACAAAACATTAACAAGTACCGCTCAGTAACTTGCATAGTACATGATACTTTATGCTTCAAGAATCTAGCCGAACACTATAAAGTTTAGCACACCAGGACATTCACAAAAATTACGGCAAGTAACATTTGTCGATATTTCCTACGTTAGTAGTAGAAATGGACCATATGAAAGGCCGCTTCATATAAAAGTTTCGCCACTCGTTAGTATTTATACCAACATGATAACTACAGATAGCACGACAATAAGCTTGCCAGCAACCAATGGAGTTTAGAGTAATCAAATAGAAGTTTTTACTTCAAGCTGGTTTCATCCTCACCTATAAATAATAGAAATGACCTCCCCACGTCATTTTATTTCCATTTATAAGACCATTTATTCTCCGGTACTTTGTTTCTAGTAATTTAAAACCTAGTCCCTCAGATAATTTCAGATGTAAGCTGTAACTGAATGCCCCTAGCTTGCCAAAATAATGTACCGTCTCAGTCCTGCTTTATTAAAATTTAACAGCACCTCCTTTGTTAAGAAATTCCAGGTTCCCAGCACACAAGTAAATCTGATTCACAATAGTCGTTAAGATCTCAAGTTCAGCACTAACCACTACAAAATACATCAGCAACAGTATGCCCCAGTCCAGGGAACCAGCCAGAAATCACTATACATCTAAATGCCATATTTGTCCATGCTAATGAATAATGCAGCACTTTAAGGGATCGTATTAGAATTACGCTGATAACATCATACAATACTTTGGAAGTCATCTTGCAATATGATGACATGAAAAACCGCATTCACCAAAATGCATGTGGATCAATCACCTCCCACTTGCCTCTTCCAGGAGTCTTCCACAATCAATTCGTCCACTCCCCAGTCCTCATAACTGCATATTTCCACATACATGACGAAAAAATAAAAATTAATACACTTCAAAGAAAAACAGATTCAAGATAAATACTTCACTTTAACCATATAGGGGCCATGTTCCGAACTAAAATGAGGATGATAGTTGAAAACTAAAATTCTCACCTTCCATCAGGGAGGTAGCGGCGAATGGTAAAAGGTATTTTTCGCTCCCGAAGTTCCTTCATAGCAATCTAGACAAAAAAAAAAAAAAAAAAAGAAACGAGACATAAAATGATGCCAATCAATCATTCAATGGAAAAAGGAACAGCTATAATGAAAACTATGCTCTTACACTTCAAAATGCCAAGATGGAAACATCAAGAAAAAATTGATGATCCTAAAAATGCAATAGAAGAAAAGGAGGCAGTGCAAAAATGAAACCAACATAATTCAACACTGATATGCCAGCTTAATAAAGAGACTAGAAGTAGACGCAGATGATTGCAGATGATCAATTAGATCACATTTTGCACTATATTTCATTCATCATAACAGTGATGATATTAGAATTAAATTTACGAATTGCTCTACAGCCATCAGAAGGAAGTGTCCAAATTAACGAAATTCTTTTCTTAAGTGGCATTTGTGGCTGCAAATTTTCCTCTCACACGCTTTGAAGTTTCCCTGTTAAAGAATGGTTTACCTATAGGAATACTCTTATACTACGTATATGAGGATACAAAACATGCAATATGTAATGTGATAATCAGCCAGCCATTTTGAAAACCTGATAACTAAAATAAAAGCAGAACCTTCATAAAAGTACTGGCTGTTCACAGCATGTTTTTCACATTTTCACAAGAAACAGTATACACAACTGACAAATCTCACATTTTCTCAAACAATCTCACCTCGAGTGGATCTGTCTCACCCTCCAATTCAACCATTACCGGCGCATTCATGCTGCAAAGCCAAGAAGGAACCATCAGTTGAACTTGATCAAAGATAATTCTGAGGTTTTAAAGCATAAAAGAAAGAAAGGTACAGAAACCTGATCTGCAGAGCACGCGTTCCCAAAATTCTAGCACGCTCATATTTGGTCATATATTTAGATGTTTTCCGCGGCCGCTCCACTGGAGCCTGCTCTTCCTTATCCTCAGTTTCAATAGGATCCAAAGGAGCATCTTCATTGTTATTGTTATCAATATCCTCCTCTGCTCCTTCCTGTTCAATACAATTTAAGATAACGCGGAATCAGTAGTGTTAAAAAAAAAACACTAAATTAGCAAAATCAAATAGCAATGACACTTGTTTACTTCAATCTCAGGCTCCAGTGGCTCATCGTCATATCTGCCGCAACAACGCAGGGAATTCAGAACACAAAAATAATAAGAATAAATAACCATAACAGCGGCATAAAATAAGAAACAATACGAAAATTAAAAAGCATAACAATTTTTGGTTTTCAAATCATTTTCAGGTCGGAAAATTTTTAAAAAAAAATTAAGAAACGATGAAAAGAAAATCAAAATGGTTTTGATTTTTATTTTTTAGGAATAAACCCAGCTCGAATCAGATCAATTGCGCCAGTTTGAGGGTAATTTATCCATTATTTTTCAGAACGTTGAAAAAAAACCCCATAAAATCCTAAGCTGCGTTAAACAGAGTGAGAGAGTGAGAGAGAGAACCCCATGTCCACATCATTGTAGTCATCGTCCGCCATGGTTGATCGTTGAACACAAGGATTTCACGCTCTGCGACCAAAGCCCTAACCCTCAGAGCAGTTAGAGAAGCAAAAACCCTATGTCTGTTCTGTTTTTTCGGCTTTAAATATCATTCACCTCCTAATTAGACTTATAGTCATACGTATATACACGGTGTCGTGTCATACATACCGTTTTAACAGCTGGAAACAGGACGTCGTGTCGTTTCTCTATCCGTCATGTGCAGTAGGGAAAAAAAAAACAAAAAAAAAATTCTAAAAATTGCAATGAGATTGCAGTAGTTTTATGTAATTAGAGAAACACCCACAGCACTTTCAGAATTATGCATATCCTCCTCATTTCACATTTCCAATTCAAATTCAATTGAGAGACTCGGCTGCTTGCTTGCATGCAGTTGAGAGTTGAGGATTGAGAATCGCAGCCAATCAATTTGCCTCCAACAGCCCTCTTTCTGTGTCGTTCTCTGTCACTGATTTTGAAGTTCTGAGCTAAAAACCTTACATCACAGGTAACACTCTCTTTTCTTCTGAGTCTGTTTATCAATTTGAAGGATTTTATGATAAAATGCACTTCTCTTGTCTGCTCTGAGTCTATGAATTCCTCTTTGAGGACTGAGTATAAGCACAATTATGAATTTGAGCTATAAAGGTGAATGATATAGCCTTAACTTCTCATAGAATTGAAATTTCGTGATTTATTCGCTGTATCAATTTCTCCTCTCTTTTTTAATGATTTTATGCTCCTTGTATTGTTGTACTGCATTCCGTGTCATGAAGTTTGGCACTGGCGCCTTTTGATGTGATATTTAGTTGAACTTATGTCTATGTCTTTCTCTTTGAGTGAAGGAAAAATGAGTAGAGATGAAGATGAATTGGGTAGCCATTGTGATGATGAAGACATGGATGTCGGAGTTCAAATGTCAGATCAGTTAGACTTAAATGTGGATCAGGATTGTTGCTGTCCAAATGTGGCCCAGCTTAGTGGAACTCAATATGCTTCGTCTTCCAAACATGATTCTGATACATATGGGGTACTAAAAGTTGGTACAGAATTTGAATCGGATGATCATGCATATAGTTTCTATAACAAGTATGCCAGATTGGTTGGCTTCACTGTAAGAAAGGATTGGGTAAATAGGAGTAAGGTACATGACCTAGTGGTATCTAGAAAGTATACTTGCTCCAAGGAAGGTTACCGGCGGAAAGATAAGAGGGATGTTAATGTGAAAAAGCATAGAAAGGAAACTAGAACTGGTTGCTTGGCACATATGATCATCACACGTCAATCGGATGGCAAGTACCGAGTGACACATTTTGAACCAGAGCACAATCATGACAATATAAACCCAAATAGTCCTCAAATATTACCATTACAGAAGGAACTTTGTGTTGCTCAGGCTGTTGAAGCAGACTTTTCAAGCAATTTAGAGACACAACGAAATGTTGATTTTGAATTGATGAACAGGCGATTTGAATTAGGTGAATCTCTTGATTATCTGGCCATGGGTTTTGATAACTACCTACATTCTGAGAGGATGAGAGATATGAAAAGAGGAGAAGCAGGACGCTTATTGCGTTATTTTCAGAGGCAGCACATTGAAAATCCAGCATTCTTTCATGCGATTCAGGTTGATATGGATGACAAGATTAGCAACATTTTTTGGGCTGATGATAAAATGGTAGCCGACTATGAGCATTTTGGTGATGTCGTTTGTTTGGACACAACTTGCCAAACAAATAAAGATCTTCAGCCATTTGTGCAGTTTATAGGAGTGAATCATCACAATCAACCTATAGTCTTTGCTGCTGCACTTCTATTTGATGACAGTGTTGAATCACTCAAGTGGCTATTTAGTTCATTTTTAGAGGCAATGTTTGGTAAGAGGCCAAAAGTTATTCTCACAAATCAAGACACTGTAATTGTTGAAGCAGTTAATTCTGTCTTGCCAGAAACAAATCATCATATCTGTGTTCGGCAGATGTACCAGAATGCCCTTAATCATCTTAGCCATGCATTGAAGCACGATGAATCCTTTTCCAGTGAATTTAGAAGCTGTATCTATGATCACAGTAATGAGGAGGATTTCATCCAAGCCTGGAAGGCTTTGCTGGACAAACATGGTCTTGAGCAAAACGAGTGGCTAAGATGGATGATCAGAGAAAAGGAGAAATGGGCCATTATATATGGTGGGAACACATTTTATATTGATGCAAACGGCTCTCATATAGCTGAAGATTTATGCAATAACTTGAGAAATCGCTTAAAGTCTGACCAAGATATGCTTCAGTTTTTCAAGGTTTTTGAGAGGATGGTAGATGAGCAACGCTTTAAAGAACAACAAGCTAATGATGAGATGGATGGATGCATGCCGAGGTTAATAGGGAATATAGTTTTGTTGAAGCATGCAAGTGAAATTTACACACCGAAGGCATTTGAATTATTTCAGAGAGAATATGAGAAATGTTTAAATTTTGTTGTTGGCCAGTGTAGTGACAATGGACTTTTGATAGAGTACAAAGTGAAGACGTTTGGTAGAAGTCGTGAATACACTGTCACATTCAATCCTTCAGATGAAACAGTCATTTGTAGTTGCATGAAATTTGAAAATGTTGGATTTTTATGCAGCCATGCTCTGAAAGTACTCGATACTAGGAATATAAAGGTGGTCCCTTCACGATATATATTGAAGAGATGGACAAAGGATGCAAGGATTGGAATGATTAGAGAGAGTGGTAATTTCATTTCACAAGAAAATCCCAAGCTGGTTGCAGCTAGCCGTTACAAGGATTTGTGCTGCAGAATACTTACAATATCAGCTAGAGCTGCTGAGTCAGAAGAAGCATTTCAGTTTGTTTCAAGAAAACTTGAAGAGGCAACTGAAGGAATGGAAAAAATTTTATCTTTCAAAACTGAAGCTCAAATAATCGCATCAAGCAGCACTCCTGCAAATGGCTCCAAAAATGAAAATGCAGAGATTTTGTTGGATGAGAGAACAGTTGAGGATCAGGATGAAGGCAACAGAGCGGCAGGAATAAAAGAAAAGGAGACTGCTGTCCCTAGAAGACATCAAATGGAGAGTACGAAAGAGAGAACCTCTACGACAAAAAAAATTCCAATTTCACCACCAGCTGAACCATATTCAGTCAACTTTGTTTCAAGTCCCCCACAAGCATGTGTTTCAACAGAGGCCTTAACACCAAACCCTCTTTTGCAGGCAATTCCTGTCTCACATTCCGTAACAGTTATGCATGAATGGTCCCTCTTCCTTGGTTTCTCAGTTCACATTTGCAGTTAATTTGTTTTCTCATATGTGAATTATGCAGGGCTTGTATAACTTCGAAGCTAATCAGGAAGTTCAATCTGTGTACCATCAACAGAATCCGGTCATGAATCATCAAGATAATCCTAGTTTGCTCCAGCCATCAAACTTTTATACTGATCAGCATGAGTCACCTCGGCAAACTCCATTGCTTCAGGTATGTTTGATTCATACTTTCATTGTCCTGCACTAATAATGCCCTGTTGAAGTAGGTATTGGAAACCAGAAATTTAAAATGGTATTATGTTAAATACTCTTTCTATTTTCCAGATTGAAACTGTTCTTTTGAGTGCTGCTTATTCTGCATTTTTGTTTTGGTGTAGGCAATGGATCTCGATCTCCAACATCAACAAACATCTTCATTCTTGTTATTTGATAACAGATTCAGAGCTTCAGATGCATCTTCCCTTGGATCCAAGTAGAGACAGAATATGTTAGTGAGGGTAACTACGGTTCATGTCAGGTACGTGCTAGTGTCCGGCACAAAATATTGTACGCACATATTCTTTCAAAGGTGAGACATTTCCTTTTGGTGAGTTTGTCATGATGCTCTCCACACCTAAACTAATCCCAAGAAGAGAGTTGTAGATGTGGATGTGTTACTGCCGTTTGTGGGGAGAATAAGAGCTGTTGTATGATGTGCTCATCTGTTACCATACCATGTGCATGCATGGTATGCCAACCCATTGAGGATTGATATGTCTTGGAGGTGATTTCATAAGCAGGTGCGCTCACTTTATGAGTGATACCATAATAGAGTCAGACTCAGAATTTGTGGAACTCTTTGGCTCGCTTGTATGGTCTGTCTGGGGAGCAACAACAGAAGAAATTTTGGAAGACCAGATTATCTCCTGTAGTCCCCTTTTGTTGTTTGAGTATCAAGGAGCACATGAATCAAGTTATGGACGAAGGCAGAAACAGCCGGAGTTAGCCTGGAGTATTCCACCAGCAAATTTATTGGAAGTTGACACTGATGCTGTTATCGATGAGATCAACATGGTGGATAGTGCTGCTCAAGTGATGTCCCATTGCTTCACCACCATGTCCATAAGCTGCAATGCTATAGCTACACAAGCAACAGCGGGCTGCTGTGGTTTGGAGACTGTTCACTCAACAGGGCTTGGACAGCTTCGGGTGGAAGGTTACGGTAAAGTAAATATGGAAGCTCTTATTAGAAGAATGATCCAAGGAGGAAGAGGGCAAAATCATCCAAACCATTTCAAAAGGAAGGTCTGACACAGAAAGGCTATATGCCATTTTACTTGTTTATGAGCTTTCTTTTACTTAACTTTAACTTTGTTTTAATTCAGTTACTAAATTTTAATTTGTATCTTTTTAAATATCAAACTTCTATTTAGTTTCATAGCAATCACTCAAAAAAATTTTGGTACCTAAATAATCTAGAATTAAAAAATATTTTACAAATAAGTTCATATTTTCTATACATTAATAGAAAATAAAGAAAAATTTAAAAATTATTTTGCTTTCATCTAGTAAGAGCAGTTTTGTTCTAAGAGGTATTAAGGTTTAGAAAAAGTAAATTTTTAAAATTTTTATAATTTTTAGACTAAATTAAAAAAATAAAAAGATTGAAGGATTAAAATATTTTTAAGAGAAATTTAGAAGACTGAAAATGTTCAACAATATCCTTTTTGAAATAAAATCAAAGTTAAGTAATAAAAAATAAATAAATTAAAGTAAAAGTATCTAAATTGTAAAAAATATAAAGTTTAGTGATCACAGTTGCATGTAATTGGTTTTCTTTTTTTATTGTTTTTTGTAAAAAAGAAAAAAGAGTGAATCTGTTGGAGTTGTTTTGGTGCTTTGACGTAAGCGGAGTTCTATTAGTAATAGTAAGAAACAAAAGTACCTAAGCGACTTGCTGGAGTCGGACAGAATCGAAGCAAAACATATATTCAACTGTTCATTGACAACCCTTACGAGGCAATTGTACATACTTTGGAACCCCCCTGTTCGCCTACTCATTGTGTGATCACAACTTCGAACAACGGTTGCCCTGTCCTGTAGTGCCTGCTGCTGTTGATCTTTTTGGAAAAAAAAAAAATTAGTATTATCAATTATTTGAATTGCCAATTTTACAAATATCCTCCTGACTGCGCTTAAAAAAAAAAAGGCCGGCTAAAATTTTTCCCAGCTCAAACTTTTTTTTTTCCATTATTTTATTTTTATTATTATTTTTTGCTGTGATCACAATCATACTGTTATAATTACTATTACTAGCAATGATAGTCGCGCGATGTTGCAGTATTTTAGTTTTAACCTGAATAAAATTTTAAAAAGAGAAATAATTAATTTTTATATATTTAGAAAATTTTAAAAATATTATATATAATTTTATTTATTTATAAAATATTATACATTATTTCTTAAGGATAGATTGATTATAGTTTATAATAATAAAAATAAATTTTAATACAAGAGAATTTTATTTTTAATAAATATCTTATAAAGATAACACCAACATAAAAAAAACTAAAAATTCATTGATCTATCAAGTTTATAAGTGAAAAATAACAATTCAATGCAGATTTTTATTACAACTATCTTCCATTATGTTAGTCCAAATTAAAATACTAATTAATTTAAAGTTATAATTTTATATTTCTTTTTTAGTAAAATATATATTTTTTTAACTAAGAGTACTTCATTGACATATAACCTATTTGTTTGCAAAATGAAATGATAATAAAAGTTAATAATTATAAAACAAAATATGAACATTATAAACACACATTATAAATTAAAAATATATATGAAAATTTATATTTTAAAAGAAAATTAAAATTTTAAAATATTTAAATAAACTTAAAACTTAGAATTACTTTCAGAATCAATTTAAAGGTGAAGGTGCATCATCTTCATTGTCCGCATCATATTCATTACTTGATAGTACCATCTCCTCAGGTTCCTGCAATGCACCATGGACTTCATTCTCTTCTTCCTTGTCAATGAGTTCATCCTCATCTTCTAACAGCAGTAGGTCCTCATCATCATCTAAAAGCATCCAAGTAGTGACTGGGATTGGAGGTTCGATCTCCCCATGCAGTGGAGGACAGTATAGAATCTTATTCATATTCAGTGTGCACACAGAAAAATCAATAGTTTATGGTGTCCTTATCCAGAAAATGAGAATCACATTTAACGAATGTGGTAGTGGTTGACAATATCATGCAAACCCTCAAGTGAAAATTTATCCTTTTCCGGCTCCAAGTTCTCCACCATCTTAACAAGCCATAGGTGGTATGGCGCATCTCTGGTTATTCGTATAGTAACCCGACTCACAATTCTATGTTCCAATCCCCTTAGAGCTCTCTCTGGTGTAGCCTATAAATTTAAGAAAATTTTTGTTATTGCAAATATAAATATAAATGAAGATTGAACATGAAATTTATAGGACTCACTATTGTTTGTATCAGTTGCTTGACTGTGTGCATGAAGAAATATCCTTCTGGGTATCCTTCAGGGACATTTTTTGGGTATGAAGCAACAACAGTAGCCATTGATGGTATTTTTTGTTTCTCAAAAAACTTGAAATGTAGCCACCGTATATATTGTTACTTTCACCTATTATAAAATAAAGATATCATTAAAATTTTATAAAATAATAATGTTAAAAGAAAATAAAAATTTAACTAAACAAAATCACATACCCTAAAATCTTCTTCAAAAACTTCAGATATAAACATTGTGTATATTGTTAAAACTCTTAAACTAAAAAGAGTAAAAGAAATAGAGAAGCAACACACACACTCTCTCTTTTTTATCTCAAATATGCATCATACTCTAGCTGGTAACACCTTTATATACAATTTGAACTCTCATACATATTAATCATCATATGTAAGCCAATGTTTATCTTCTTCTGAATAAATCCACAAACAACCAAAAACTCACAGTATTTCTTTTTTGCTAACATCAAAATGAAATGACATCTAATAAATTTGTTCAGCAAATAATGACACCTCATGTTTTTCAATTATCAAGGTACATGTAAATAACAGTCGTACTTCATGTGTCTGATAAAATAATAACAAAAAAAAGCTCATGCTTCTACTTTCTTTTTATCACTATCAAGCTAGAACGACACTCATCAAATATAGTCAACAATGAATGACACTTCATGTTTCTCAATTATCAATGTGAATATAAAATGACACGTACACATATTAATGAATCTTTAGATATAAATATAATATTATATTTATAAATAATAATATAAATATAATATTATCATTTTATATTTTAAAATTAAATTTTTATTTTCATTTTACTAAATTATTTATTTGAATAATTTCCAAATTTATAGATTATGAACATTAATTATAAAAATTTTCAAATAAAGTTAA
>CATIWM010493080.1:0-29838 GCA_949671775.1 Mallotus repandus
TCGTATATTCAGTTTTATTTTATTTGGTCGGATGATTAAAAAATGAACAAACAAATGCATTTTCTTCTCCTTTTCATGATAAGTTTTACTTAGTATTAGTGTTTTTGGCTTACGTCTGCCTTGAAAATGATAAGAGGAGCATTTGGTGACAGATCTCGTATCTACTGGAATCACCGACTCTAACAAACACACCATTGATATCCATTGACCTCTATTCATTGAATTCCCCACAAACATCAATCTCTTCCCTCTTAGCTTCTCCCACATGTCAGTCACATTCCATCTATTGCACAAAACAACAATTCTCATTTAACAGAGAAAGACCCAACCCTCGACAAAGTTGCACATCTAATAAGGCTACATTTAGTTCAACAAAATTTAAATTCAGCAACCCAAACAAAGTGAAGTAAAAATTCATATTCACAGACTAAAAGAAACAAAGACCCACTTACCATTATAATTTCAAGAACTTCCACAACTTAAAAAAAAAAACCTTGGGAAAGTAGAAGATTCAAGTGAAGATTAAACTTGAAAGATCCCACAAAAGAAAGAACAATATAAATCTGGAAAAATCAAGAACTTTCCCAACTTAAAAGAATTCAATCCAAGAAAGGAAAAGATATAGTAAAGATTAAAACTCAAAAAATCCATAAAAGAAGAGCCTACTTGGAGTATTATTAACAAGATTGAGTTTAATGTAAGTAAAAGCAGGTTCTTGTTGATGAAAGACATGAACTGGGTCATCATGGATTCTTGGAATGCAACTTTCATTATCAAGAATTAAAAGTCCAATAAAGCTCAACAACACCAATGTTGCAGACACAACTCTTTCAGAAGGAGAAAGATGGAAGAAGAAGAAGAAGAAGAAAATGGAAGAGAAATGAGTTGCTATGGGCGGTTGACGTGGCTTGTGCGGTGATTATATGATGTCATATGGGTGAAATTAGTGTTAAGTATGCTCAATCTGTTAGAATATAATACGACTAACGGTTAAATTTTTAAATATTTATAGAACTTAAATGTTACAAATTAAGTATTTAAGACTTAATTATAAAAAGTATATAACTTTTTAAGACTGCAAATGTCGTTATTCCTAAATTTTTTCTGAATAAAATTACACCAAATATAAGATTTTTCTAAATAAAATCACATCATCGTTCTGTTTGGCTTCACCTTATGATAATTCAATATCTTAAGTTTGAATTTTTTTAGGAGAAAAAATATCAAAAACATGTGTAGACCGCATTTAAAAGGGAAAAAAAAACACCAAACATTGACGGATAATAATGCTTGGACAGCGATTCTATTCTCATTGAGTACTTTACCATTTTCTTTTTGTACCTTGCTTTTTTGCTGGGGAAGAGAATGAAGAAAAAAGAAACTGAATAAGAAGAGAATGAAGATCGAGAGATTTGCTAGGGAGAAACAAAAATCAAAAGTTTCTTTTTTAAAAAAAACAGAAAACTGAATGAGAAGAAAGGAGAAGAAGAAAAACATGGTGTTTTTGAAAAAAATAAAAATAAAGAACTTATAGATAAAGAATAAAAAGAAAAAAGGAGGAGAAAAAGAAGAAAAATCGTGTTTTTGAAAACAGTATTTTTATAAAGAAAAAAATAGTATTATTTTTGAAAAAATTCCTACTTTTTAATGCTAAACACTTGTTTCTAGCTTTGCATGGCGAGCGCGCGCAACTAAGCCGAACAACAGTTTAGTAGTTAACTTGCTTAACTGACAGACGAGATCGCCTGTTAGTTTGAAAGTTTAAGTGGGAACGATTTCCACTCAGATATCCAGAAGTGACCGCTGCAAAAAAATAAAATAAAATGTTGACAGATAATCGTGCTTACAATTAGAGATGAAACCAGTTTTTAACACACATTTTCCGGTACGCAAAACTGCAACACATCTGGCATCCCAGCAGCGTTGCTGGTTAAATCAAAATTTTTCTCACTAAAAACAGAATCTATTAGAAATGAGACACCAGCTTTAAGCCACATTTTCCTGTACGTAAAAATGCAACCCATCTTGCATCCCAACAGTGTTGGTTGTTAATCGAAATTTTTCTCACTAGAAACAGAATCTATCTTTGCTGATCATAATGTTGGCATCAGCCTTTACACATCCAGCATTTAATTTAATATAACTTTTTGAAACTCTTAATGCTGATTTACAGCAAAATCAGTTTCTTTCTGGAAACTCTGCCCAAAAACGCTGATTTAATTTTTCTTCAGATGTTGGTAGAACCTTTAGTTGATCAAGTTCCCAAAACCCTTTAATTCATTAAGTCGGCAAAAACTCACATTCACAACTTTGAGCGTTTTATGTAGACCAGAACACCAATGCCTGTTAAAACAACAGCACCTGCTAGGATAACAGAGTGGAAAGACCCCCATCTAGTCCTCTGGGTTCTCATTGTGTCTGGCTGTGATCTCGTTTCCTGGATAGAATCAGAACAGTCTAGATGCAACCTTAAAACCTGCATAATCACATGAGAGAGAGAGAGAGAGAGAGCACGCACACATTAGGCAATCTCCAACACATAACTCCCAAATGCAGTAAAGTTTACACCAAAATAGTGCAACCACAATAATTCATCTTTAATCCATTATTTCATTCTTAACACCAAAAAAATAATAATAAAAAATAAAAAAATTCCATGTATTCCTTTTTATATCTCATTTTCTCATTTTATATTGCTATTTATTGTGTATACTATTGATTTATTTTACACATAATTATAAGACATTTGCTAATAAATTAATTTCTTTTTGTTACATATTTATTTTTTTTGTATTATATATTTTTTCCATATCAAAAAAAAAAAAATTTAAGCTTAAGAAACAGAAAATTTTTTATCAAAAATTAAGATTTTTAACCAAATTATGCATTTTTTAAAGGTTTCAGGATTTCTGTAAAATAGGGAAAAACATAACCATTTGGTGTGAATGAACAGTACCACACCAAATTATTCATCCAAACAGAAACAATTCACATATTAGCACACATTACAACTCAGAAATCATTATATTTTTAACTAGAAGCACAGGAAACTTAAATATTGGCTTAGTACAAAAAAAAATATGTAATAAAATGTCATAATGGTATCATGGCCTAGCATAACATGAGCTTATAATGTTGATCGAGATTATTGAATTCGAAACTTATTTGTTTCTTATAATTTTCTACTTATGTTGTGTTTGGTATAAATGAATTCTACAAATTTAATGGAATTCATTTACAAATCATTTACAAATCCGAGTATTTTTTATTTAAATGAAAATTTTGTGGAATTTATTTTCAATTCCAACTTTTTAATTTTGTAAAATTGCATATTAATAAACAAAATTCTTATGATTTCCAAGAATTTATTTAAACCCAACACACTTCATTAAACAAAATTCATTTGCAAATGAATTTTGTTTAGATATCATTTGGAAATGAAATGAATTCCTCAATGGAATTAAACCAAACAAGAGGTTAGAAAGTTAATGATTTAGTATTATATAGGAATTCTACTATCATTACAAATATTTAAGACTCTTTCTCTTCCTAATCCTATTTTAGCATTGGTCTAGAACTTAGTATTGGTATATACTTTATAGTTCTCCTTGTTAAGAGTTTATAATCCCTAATAGCAGTAATATCCAGTTTTAATTTATAAATTGACATGAAAGTAGGGCACGCCATATGATTTGATCAATTAAGAGTTAATTCTTTTGAGCAATGTGCTTTGCTCTTCTTCCTTAGCTTCATTCTTTGGTTCATCGTGTGTGTTCAGCCTATGTAGTTCTAAATCAATTCTGCATACATCCCCAAGTAAAATTGTAATCAACAACCTAAATTACCTTCAAACCTACTGATCTGGCATGGTTGATAGCACTGATGAGATCACCATCAGTTGCAAGTAAAACTTTGTCACCTTCATCATCCTCGTACTGCAAAAAGTTCAAAAATTTAAGCATAACTCAAAAGTCGAACAGTAAAAAAGAAACCAGATCACATAAATGTAGCCTCCCACCAAAAGTTGTGGATGATCTTGATCACTACCCACACCAATCCTTTGCAACAAAGCAGATGTAAGCTCATCTAAATTTTCAGTTCCTGAAAAATGCCAAGCAAAAAATAAAAGCTTTATTTCTGCACTTGATTCGATATCTTTACCAAGATGCATTACATAGAGTCTATGTAGCGCAAAATAGAAACACGGAAATGGAAAAACGTGAAAACTGATACGGTGAACAGACATTTTTAAAAAAATATATAGGAAACAGAAACGTTGGGTAAACATGTGAATATTAAAAATATATGGGCATATAAATAAATATTAAAAATATATAAACATATATAAATATTAAAAAAATTTATTTATTACTATCAGTTAATAATGTAATTATAAATTACTTTGTTTAGTAAAGAAAAATATGAAATTCTTTTTTCAAGTTCTCTTTCTTCTTGTTCAGGAAAAAAAAAACTAAAGAAACATATTTCTAAATGGAAAAGCATTTCCAAGTTGGAAACGTGTTTGCTAATTTTCAAATTAATAGAAATGGCCCCAAAACGTTTCTAAGGAGTTTTTTGAAGTTTTGGATAAGGAAACATGGAAAAGTCTATTTGTTGAAGTTTCCATGCATCATAGCATACAGTCTCTAACTAAACACACCTTTGTAACTGAAGAATATATCAAACTAGAAAGATGACATAGAACAGCTTTAGGCCAAATTATCTTATATTTTTGTGGAAAAGAGGCTTCTAAGAGTCACACCTGGAAGTTTTAGGAAGCACTCCTAAGGATATAAGGCCAAATTATCTTATATCCCTGTTGTTGATAAGGAACAAAAAATATCAAATCACTAGAATCTGGGGTCTCCAATTGAAATTTATTTATTTTGTATTTTCATAAGACCAATTACCTTGTGCTAAGGCCTAATCTACACCACAATTACGTCACTTAACTCTCTTACATTATTTCAATGTGGGATTCACTAAATCTCTTCTTTCACATGCATTAGATGAAATCCATCCATTGTTCAAAAAAAAAAAAAAAATTGTAGGATTAACTCACATCTCCAACACCCTAAATCTTGTATGTCACTTGACTCTCTTATATTATCTCAATGTAGGATTCACTCACATCACCAACAGCACTGGCTAACAAAGATATTATCTCAAAATTTCTCTTTTAGACCATGGTAAGCACAATTAGAACTATCAAGACTTGATAGTTAATAGTAATAACTAATTAATAAAGATAAAGAAAAAGTCTCATTAACATTTCAATTGAAATTTGAATACAAAAAAGACATCAAGAACAGTCGCTGGTTAAACTTATGCATATGTAAAACCATGCACCTGTTTAGAAGTTGGAACATGCAGTTCAACAAATCATGACTTTGAGATGATTACTATATATTTTCCTAAATCACAACATACCATAATTGAAACGATGCAGTCGACCCTTGTGATCCACAAATTTGAAGGCAAATGAACTACCAAGACCAAGAGATGGATAAGCATACTTCCCAAGATCATTTCCATCTGATGTTATTATTGCAGACATTTCACTGAAAATCAACATCCTACGGATCAGCAACATAAATAACCAGGTGACAATATAGCATCATTGTGTAACAGGACTGACCTCTGAGTGTCATAATCATCTGGAGGCTCTAAAACTAGGGCAGAATCCCAGAACTTTTGCATCATTGTGTTTGCTACATCATTAACAGCCCCAGAGCTATTTTCAACCTTGTAAAGTTCAAAATATCTCAGTTAACTTTCTAAAACAATAAGTGAAATACAACAAAAAAAACATAATTGAGCCTAGAAATGAACCAGACACTATCTTAACTTTTATTTAGTTGCTATAATATCTCAACTAATTGACAAACCTCCCTCAGAAGGATTTCACTCAGACAATTACAAATGCACATGTACAGTGTAGAATACAAAAGATTGAAGAAAAAAACAATAATAAAAGGAACTGATGAAGGACCACTACAGAAATGAGGTAGGCACCTGAACACTTTGATGACTAAGAATGCACATGAAGCAATTTAGAAACACATGAGGAAGATGATTTATGTTGACATGACTTGCTTCATATCTTGTAGCTTTAACCATTAAATTGATAAACAAAAATCAAGATTTTTAACCCAATTTTACCTTTAACTGAATCTATGAATGCATAATCATATTACTGAATCGGCAATAAAATAAAACAATGATATGTTTATTGAGAAACTATTGTCCAACCATGATAAAACTCACCAAAATAGTCACAGAACTCTAATGAGATCGGCTACAATGGTATGAAATATTTTCTGTTCAGAACCAAAGATTGGCACAAAATGCATTTAACAGACAAAGAATATCAAACTCCTCATAATGATAGTATCTCTATTTACAGAGCAAATAAAAAGAAAACTTGAATATGAATTCTCCGACGTGACATGACTAAAAATATCCAATTAAGCTTGTGTTTAAGTTTACAACTTTTTTAATCTCTCTCTTGCTCTCACTCATGCGCGTGCGCGCGCTCTCTCTATCTTTCTCTGATCAACAACTGATACTCGTTTGCATTTTTTGTTGCATTTTCAAGATTGTTCCCTGCTTTTTTTTTCCCATTATCTTAATCTAAGTTGTTCAAGGAATTTAAGATTAGATATGTCCAAGTAAGAATTTTAATGATTTTCCATAATTAGAGTCATCAGATAAATAATTTATTAGATTCAGGGCTTAATACTTAGCTCTTAATTTTTTAGCATTTAATTTTCAGATTTACCAAATGCCACCTAAAGGCTTAATACTCTACAACCCCTTAAACTTGGCACACTTTTCCATTTTGCCTACTCAACCTATAACTTTACTATTTTGACACCTCAATTTGTTACAAACATGACTTGTAAACATTTTTCAACTGCTTTAAGTGTCTAAACAGTTCCATTTCAATCACAAAAATATCATTTAGATACCTAAAGTAGTGCTGAACAGTGTGGATAAGCCTTATTTTTAGCAAGTTAAATTGTATAAATGATTAATTTGTAAGTTGAAAAGCAAACTAACAAAAGGTCCCAAGTTCAGGGGCCTGCAGAAATACTGGGCTGCCTCTAAACTAAAACTACAGAAAAAAAAAAAAAAACAAAAGGCCTTGTCACTTCAGAACTACCCATGTTGCTTTAGAACAAATATGTAGTCTTTACAAGTGGTAGAAAAACATTGTAGTTAGGGTTTTACACAAAAAGCTTCTTTTATCTCCTTCTCTCTCCTTATCATCCTTATTCCTGTTCCTATTCTGATCTACTCTATTCTTCTTCGCTGCAATTTTCATTTTGTATGATTTAAGCACCTCTTGATCCTCTTCTTATTTTTTTTCTTTTTATATATATTTTGGCATTCAACTCACTCAGATCAAAGAATGATGGCCCATGACCCCTTTTCTTCACTCTACTGCCTCTCAGTGGACCTTCTACTGCTCACACCCCTTTTTATTTTTAATTTTTTTCTTCTCTCTCCTTCTGGATGCCTTTGACATCCTGCACTGTCAACTTGCAAAACTTTAAATATTCATTTTAACATGATCTTTGTGACAAATAAGTTGTTAACTATGCCATCTTGTCTCTTGAGATTAAATTTGGTGCACGTGGTTCTAGCATAAAATGTGTAATAAATATTGAATCATAAATTATTTGCGTATAATTATTTAGTTTCTTCAAATGAAAAAAATAGAGGCATAAGTCTAAATATCTGTATTTGATATGAGTAGTTATCTTTTACAAAATTAATTCTCTCATCTTCTCTTCTTCACAACTAGGCTCTAGGATCCCTTTGCACCTAACAAGTGATTCGCCTTTAATAACTTTTTTTTTTCTTTCAAATAGGACCCAAAACATTAGCATGCTTGGCTCAATTCTAGAAAATGCATATCAATAGCATATGCTGCAGTGTAAGGAATGAAGTTTACCATGGAAATTGCAGCATGAGTAATTTGCAGAACATCTACACAGGCAGTAACAGATCCATCTGCGCAAAAGGTGTCGAGTAAATTCAAATGGACTTAAAGGATGCTTTTCTGAGACTCAAAGGGAGTATTACTCACCTTTATCCACAACAGGAAGATGTAAAAATTTTCCATCATGCATTACATGCAATGCATCAAGGATTGTTGTCTCCAATGTTACACATTCAGGGTTTGGAGTCATTACCTGGAGCATTCCAAAAAACAGGTAAGAACATTAAAAGCATCAACAACTATAAAGGCCATGCATGTTCTCGCTCCTCCTTCTAATACCAAGCTATGCTTTGTAAATTTGAACACTGAATGAAGGATGACCCATAGCAATAAGATAAAATAGAGCCTGACTTACAATAAATTAGAAGATAAATAACTAAGATTCTAGCTGCTAAAAAAAAAATTTAAGGAAGGAAGGAAGAAAGCACCACAGAATATTTTACTATATCAACAAACAATTTAACATAATGGATTTTGAAAGGGCAGGTAATTCAATTTTTCAGTTCAGTGAAATTATGAGAGAAAGGTTTAGTATCCATGGTTTATTTGGGTCAACAACCAAGCAGAAGCATATATATAATACAGACTACTACGTGGCTAGAAAAATACTAGTCAGCCACTAAAATAATTTTCTAATGCAGCATCAAGTAGACTGCATCACAGAATATGCATAAGAAACAAGCTAGGGGCATTGATTGCACACAAATCTGAAACCCTAAATTTACTTTCACATTACACCAACTAGGGAAATATTAACTTTATATGGTATTAAAAAAATCAACTAAGTTCTTGAATAAATAATAGCATAATTTCACCCTGCCTATAGGATAATCTCCCAAACATGATTATAACATCCAAAACATAGAGAAAAAGTTTTCTAATGAACCTTTTCCACCAGGGTCAACTCAGGAGAAAGATTTTGTGCCACAACTCGCATGAGAATATCCTTTGAACTGCAAAGCAACAGTATCTATAAACCATTAGCAGAAAATCAACAAAAAGCAATAATAAATATCATTTTGCATTATATTTAGTGATATAAAACATTCAAAGATATATTATTCAAGAAAAGCATTTCAAGTAAAGAATAGTACGTGAGTATCCCCTGAATTTTGTTCCCTGTCACAATGATAACTGAATTAACCCTCAAATCCCGCATCTTTTTTGCAGCTACATAGACAGGATCTGATGGTGAAGCAATTGCAACCCTGAAAACATGCAAGGCTACAAAAAATTGATGACACAAAGTGCAACTAGCAACTGTGTAAATAAAATAATTCCATTAAAAAATAGGACAAAAGGTTATATAAGATTAAGGATTACTTTGTCTGTTCACCAATGATAGTAGACAAAGAAGGTTTGAACATCCGCTCCCTTAGTGTTTCTATGAAAGCATATGGAGCTGAGATGGAGAATGACAAAAAAATAAGAACAAAATTAATCAATGTGATAACAGAGGATCAATTGCATCCTCAAAAAGAAGAATAACTTTGTCCAGATACTTCTAGAAGGCACCCATGTTGATATTTATAATCTACCAATGACACTACACTGTACATCTGTTGAGGAAACTTCAGTAAAGATAAACAAATAAATAAAAAGTAGGACCAAATGTCATTCCATGGACTGAAAAATAGTTTCAAATAGTATTATATCATTAAATGGCAACAAGTTTCTATTGACCATACTTTTCCCTAACTGCACACAATTGCATCACATATAAAAACTAAGACTACCAGAACATTGGCTTCCCCATTGACGTTCCACCCCTTCAACAGCAGCAGCAATTGCACTTCCCTGTTCAGCTGCCTTCTCCATTCTAGATATAGCATCATAAAGACACTTTGTAATATCTAGCAATGCAATAACTTCACCATTCTCCACAACAGGAAGGTGCCTGAATTTACCTGTTGATGGAAACGCCATTAACTGCAATGCTGCTGAAGAAATATACGTAAAATTGATTGCAGAGAAGTATGTGATCCATGAATGCAATATTAATGCTGACCGCCCAAAGAAAAAAAAAAACTTATGACCTGAGAGGACAACTTAAATGGCACATTCATTGCCTGCTTCAACGAAACCTATGATGCACGGAAATGGATACATGGAAACGGAGAAACACAGAACTGGATACATTAAATTATAGGAAACATATTTGTGTGTGCGTGTGTATATATATAAATTTAAGTTAGGTTCAATATTCAATATAATTAAATACAACAATTAGAATAAAAACAACAATTAAAAAAATTATAACAATAAAAAATGTCTACAAGTTCAATAAAATATAATTAATACTCAAAAAAGGACCAGAATAAAAATAATATCATGGTACTTCTTCTACTTCATTATTTTTTTCCTTCCCTATGCTTTGATTTCATTAAAAAGTACGGACTCTAACTCTAGTTCATTTAATGAGAGATTAGCAAACTCAAGAACTCCTATGTCTTTCATACTTCCAAATCATGTTCACCTACATCCCACATTTTTGTCTTCTCATCATAATATGCAAATGTACTCCTAAACAAAAGAAGAAAACTCAAATGAATATAAATTAAGTCCTCTGCATGTTTTGAAGTTAATTTATTCCTTCTATAAGAATGAATGAATGAATAAGTACCCCAATTTCTTTCACAACAAGAGAAATAAGTAGGTTGCCCAAGTATTCAAGCCAACCTTCAAAGTAAAGGTGTATGTTAACCAAAGCAAGCCCACCAATTTTTAAGATTTGTATCATACATATTGCCAACATGAATCTCCAAATAGCCCACTTTTTCGAGAAAAAGTTGCATATTCATTATTAGCTCTAACATGTTCATCTTCATTAGAAAAAACTCTCTTAAAACATATGAAGTCTATAGATATTTTTGCATCCCTATGTGGAAACAATCTACCTTTCCCTTCTTGAAGCCATTTATCAGTACAAAATCTTTAAAGAAAGAGAAGCTATATAAAAAAAAATTGTGTGTGTGTGTGTGGACAATCTACATTCCCCTTCTTAAAGACATTTACCACTACAAAATCTTTACAGAAGAACAAACTAAAAGAAAAAATAACAATATATATATATATTTATATGTGTGTGTGTGTGTAGAGAGAGAGAGAATTATAGAATTAGAAACTCATTTTGGGTTTAGTGAATGAGCTAAAAAATGAAGTGAAGTGTTGTTCTTCACCCATCGTTCAACAAGAAAAGTGCAGATCTCATTATAGAAAAAAAAAAAAAAAACTCAGGGTTGCAGTTTTTCTTTCTCACAAATAATTATTTTCACATTTTCAATCATAGAATCCCACAATTCATATACCAAATGAAGGCGTGACCAATTTGTATCACAAATTCTAATTGTATCATAAATAGTCATGGATTTGGATTTTAATTTGTTCCTATGTTATCCTAGATTAGTTTTTCCAATTCTTTGTAGGATTTGGAGTTTAATTTGTTCCTAATTGATCCAAAATTTCTACTAAATCATGTGGGTTCCTAATTCATCTATGTTTAGTTGGAGAATGGTTGTTTAATGTTTATTATTGTTTTTAACATAGGAAACACATTTCCAAGAAGTGAAATGCATTCCAATTTTTTTATGTTTACAGAAATGGCCACAGGATATTCCGAAGACAATTTTTGGAGTTTCCGATTCTGAAATGTTTCAGAAATGTGGAAACATGTTCAATGGACGTTTTTGTGCATCAGAGCACAAAACAATAATAGAGAATTCTAAACTCCTTGAGCACTTTCACAATCTTTCTTCAATGTACCAGCTGTATAATGAAGGACACTTTAGAAAATGAAAAGGTGGCCAAAGCTGCTCATTTGACAATGATAGCACACACCCTCAGAAGCTAACATAAAAATTATAAGATTTGCTAAAATTTTTCAGAAATTTTCCCTTATGCATGTTTAATCCTATATATTAAAATTTTAATCTAAGTATTAAAAGGGAAAAGGTCTAGAAAATGCTTCATAATCCTTAAAAAAAAAAGTTTCAAGATTCACAAGATTTTTTGTGCCCTCCGCATTCAATTCAGATCTTTTCTCTTTCATCTGACAACAATTAAGCTGAACTTTTTTAAATAACTCCCTTGTCATTATGTTTAAACACAAATGAGAGTAGAATTATGATCGCAAAGATAAAGACACAAGTACCCAACACATGCAAATTTTATAGAAAACTAATAATTGAAAACATAATTCGAAGCATGCAAATTTTATAGAAAACCAAGAATTAAAAACATAATTTGAAGCATGCAAATTTTACAGAAAACCACGAATTAAAAACATAATTTGAAAGTTAACTAAGCATCGGAAAAAGGCTAACCCTGCACCATCTTCTGAAGAGCATCAATAGCTAATGAATCGGAGGTGACAAAAATAGGATTCCTTGTCATAATCTTTGACACTATTGTCTGCTCTGGTCTCAATCCCTCCGCTATGACTCGGGCAGAAATATCCTAACGAATACAACCCACCAAAAAGAAGGGGAAAAAAAGAAAGACCAAAATCAAACAACATTAAACAAAAACTATAAAACAACACAGACAAAACTGGGCATCCTAGAAGGAACCTTGTCTGTAACAATCCCAGAAAGTAAAGCATTAGCATCAGTTAATAAAACAGCATCAACACGCCGTGCTGCCATTCTCCGACAAGCATCAGATACAGTGGTGCCCTCAGGAATAGTGAGAGCTTTTGACAACCTCAGCTTCTTCACTGTCCGCTCTCCGCTGACGAAGTTTCAGGATATCCAAACAAAGAAAATTTAAAAGCAATCCAAAAAATCAAATTTTATTAACAGCTAAATAAATAGAATGAAGCTCAAATGGCAAAGCGAATTAAAGAAAGTATCAAAACATATATGGGGAAGCATACGATTGGGGAGGAGGAGGAGGAGGAGGAGGAGAGGAAGGCTTGTTAATGATTCCATTGTCGGATGAAGATTTCCTGGACGTTGAAGGACCTCGTTTCTGAGTCAAACTGTTCCTCTTCAGACCCACCTGGCTGCTCATCGTTACTTCTTTTGCAATCACAAAATCAGAACTAGGGTTTTCAGAATTTTTGAAAAACTTGGAGAGGCAGAGAGAGGGATTACGGTGTTGGACCCCCCCTCTCTCTCTCTCTCTCTCTGTTCTTTCTTTTTTGGCCTCAGGTCGATGAGTGTTAGAAATCCTTTCCCACCTGAGGCTAGAGCTCAGAATCAAAACATTTACAAAAGTTTTATCTTTATGCTCCACTCTGAACCTCTAATTTTGGAGCGAATGCTAGCCCCCACCCCCATACTTGTTCATCGTGCCTGCTTCCACGTCATCCAACTCAGGTTTTCATTCTCCAAATTTTTATTATTAATTAATTATTAATATAAAAAAATAATATGTTCTATCCTATAAAGCACCAACATTTCAAATAAGATAGAGTATCCGTGTTTCGATATGTGTCCGACATGGTTATATTATTTTGTTATTTTTTTCTTTTTAGGACACGAAACCGATACGACGGAAATACGAGACTAACGCGGCTAGACATTTTTAGAACATAACGAGACACTTTTTAGTTTTATTTTTTTATAATTTAATTTAATTAATAATTTTGATTAATAATTTTGATTAATAATTTAATTAATTTATTAATCATTTAATTTAATTGATCACTTTTTATCTTTACCTTATATTTGATAATTATAGATAATTAATTAAATTATTATATTAAGTGTTTAAATTTCATAGAATTTTTTTTTTATCACACTAGCTTTATTTTTTAACAAATAATCTTCATATAATAGAAAATAATACACATTTTATGTGAAATATATATATATATATATAAAGCGTATCCCCCCGCTTGTATCGTGTCCTTAAATTCTAAATATTGTCGTATCGCCATATCCGTGTTCTTACTTCTTAGGTTCTATCTCAACTTTAACCTACTAATTATCAATTAAATTTTATTTTAAAAATTATTTTAATTTACTCCTTCAACTTTATAAATTGTGTTAATTCTACCTAATTTTATTTAAAGGATCTAATTATATTTTTAAAAATTATTATTAAATTTCTATAAAATAAATTTGACACTATTCAATTTTTCTTTTTTTAAGAAAATAAAATTTAAAAATATTTTCAAGATTTAATTTTACTATTTTTGAAATAAATTTTAAATTTGTACATAAAACTTTAACTTTTTATGTATCACTTAAAAATAATAAGAAAAAGTGATAACTTGTGAATTAATTCATTATATAGACTAATATTAATAAAAGTAAAAATCAATGAAGTAAGCACTTTTAACTACCACAGTAAATAAATTCTAATTTTTTAATTTTTTCACATTTTTCAGAAAAATTAAATATTTTTTTGTTTTCTTACTAATATTTTTAGTATTTTAAAATTCTCTTTTTTTTTTTGTTATCTAATATGTTTTTGGTTTGACATCTATTAGAAAAGTTTCTAAATAATGTGGCTGAAAGTTGAAAAGTAAATTTTAAAATAGTTAAAATTTAAGAATTTTTAGTGAAAAATTTAAAATTTATCAAAAAATTTAGAAATTAATTTTTAAATTTATGTCGAAAGTGACAAAATTAGAATTTAAAAATATTTTCTTACATTTTACTTTTTCTTATAGGAAAAAGAGGATAAATTTTTTTAATAAGTGTCAAATTTATTTTATAGGATCTAAAAGTAATTTTAAAAATACAATTAGGTCCTTCAAATAAAATTGTCACAATTCTTAAAGTTTAAGGAGCAAATTGAAATAACTTTCAAAATAGGATTCAATTGACAATTGTCTCAAAGTTCAAGATAAAATTAATGGTTTTCCCCTATTAATATATTAACTATGAAAAAAATAGTTACTAATTCGTAGATATTTTTAAAAATTGGGATATTGTAACTAAAATACTAAAGTGATAAAAATAATATTGCCTTAAATTAGAGGATTGGAAAAAGTTATATTAAAAGAATTGGTTATTATTATTTATGGCCAAAGGTTCAAATTATATCTTAATATTTTGCCCTAATTTTATATTAGATTTTTTTTTTTTGCACAATTAGAACTTTAGCTTGTATAATTGAGATAAAATCCACCCTAACGTTAGAAGTACTTTAACAGTTGTTAAATCCATTTCATAAGGAGACCTTTGCAATAGATGGAGCGGTGTGGGTGGATCACTATACCGTTGGAAGCAACTATGAAGCAATTTTAAATCACCAAATCAGAAAAATCCCAAATCCCTAAATTTTTTTTTATTTCTTTCAATTCTCTCAAATTCTAGATCTAAACTTGCAATTCCTCTCTCCCAAAAAGCCAAGAATTCTATATATAGCAAATTGATACATAGTAGAGCTTCAAAAAATTCTAGAGATGGCATCATCTTCAATGTTGATATCATCTTCTTCAACTCAAATAAAAACATATACAAATTGCGACAGAAAAATGTTATTGTGGTGCTTTTTGTATATATTGCCTTCAATGTCAGAACCCTTGTATGAGGTTCTATGCATGCCCTAATTATAGAGTAATGTTAAAGAAAAAAATTACTTAAAATTGACATGTCATTAAATACATGATGAATATTTATAGTGAACTTATCAATTTTACTATGTGAAATATATGGGTATTTGCAAGCAAATAGAGAAGGATTGAAACAAATGTGGAATGATTATTTTGTTCGGTATCATGGAGAAATGTTTGAAAGTGCTAAACAAGTTATTAATGAATTAAAAAGTGGAGAAGAAGATTAAGAAAAAATTTTAAGTTGAATAAAAGATTATAGATACTACAGAATTGGATGACCAATGAAGGCAAAAATATAAGTGCTATAGATGGATGGAGCAAGAAAGCAATTGAGAAGAGCATATGTGGATCTCCTATTTTTGCATCTTTTAATTGTTGTAATATGTGTCATAAATATATAACTGCAGTGATAAATTGTAATGTTTTATGATTTGCAATGAAAGACCATTTGTTAAATTGAAGAACACTACGATATGGAATTTTTTCTTTAGACTAAGAAAATCTACAACATTTTTTGTGATGATTTGAGGCATATTTTCAGGAGTTAAAAAAAAGAAATTATTACCAACACAAGCCAATGATCTAATAAACCATTTGTATTGAACACAATCATAAAATTTGATACTCAAATGGCATAAACAATTTTCTTATATAAGAATACTGAGATAGTATATAAGTATTTAGTTCATAACTGAAAGAACAAGCTAATAACATATATGCTTGCTAGTTCTCATTGTAAAGACTAAAAATAAAAATATATTGAAGTAAAAAAAATCACACATCCCAAATGATTAACAAAACAAATTCAAATCCACACGCGTATAATTCTTTAGGAACTTAATTCTCAAAATATGTAATGAAGTTCCTTTAAGAACTAAATATAATCAAATCAATTCTTTAGAGTATAAATGCCTAAACCTTCAACATTAATTGACTTTCTTTGAATTTTTCCTATCATTTCTTTAGTTTGAGCCTGAAGCTATCTTATAGTGATACATGGTTGACCTTGCCATTATAATCCTAAAGGCTTGAATGTCGTCTCTTTAAGCATTAACCAAACTTGCTTTTTCAAGGAGAGTTTTGCTCTATCCCTTTTTCAAGGAGGGACAAGTAGAACGACTTCCATATCGGTAAGCATTCCCCTGCCGGGCTCAATTTGGTCTTTCCAGTCCTATTCTCTTTCATTTCATGAAATAAGGAAAATGAGACCATCCATCCTCTTTTTTCCTTGAAAGCAATTTTCCTCATGTCTTGACTTGTTGTAAGCCTTGATTGTCTATTGGCTTTTTGTAGTTTGCTCTTTTTTAAAAATTGAAAACCTAGTCTCAAGGTCAAGCTCTATATTTGGCATTGTGTAATTGTCACTATCATACCTTAAAATTCAACAGTCTTCATCACTAGTCATATAATGAAACCTCTTTTAGTGTAAAGGGTACGAAAACGTATACTTATACTTTTCTAGTGCTCTAAGACTACTTGTTAGGGGTTATTTTTCAAAATCCTAATGGTCGATGATGAATCCATGAAAATGTCTCACCATTAAATGAGATTGATGAAAAGAAATATCTTTCAAACCATTTCAAAGCCATTTGAAACACTAAGACATTACCTGATAGCCAATCAAACCTTTATGAGACCAAACTGAACCCTAAAGAAACCTTTACCAAACTTTGATTATGTTGAGAAAGAGGTTTTGATTGATAGTTGAGAGAAAATTCCTTTCGAGTAGTGTCTTTTGAGTCAATAAGTTAATTCTTGAAAAATGGCTTTTTTATGTATGTTTTTAATATTTTCCAATCTGGTTTGTGATCCATATATCTTGGTTTAACCTTAGAAAATCCCAAAAATAAAAGTTAAATTTTGGTCAATCGATTTTTTCCAAGGTCAAATCAAGCTCTTGAGTCCAAATTTTAACTCAAAACTATCTTCTAAAATTCCTGTATATTCATGGGTCCTTTTTGGCAAAAAGTCAAAACTTTGACCTTTGGTGGTCAAAGTGGGCTTACATGTGTCCCTATCATTGTTCGTATTTTTTTAAAAAAGACATTTTTTTCCTATATTGATCACTAAGTATAAAATATTCGATTTTAGAATATTTCATACCAAGTGTCGTTAATAGAAACAAAAGTGCATATTCTTTTATTTTTTAAACCTTAAAATAAGCTAAATGATTACATCATATAACTTCATGTATTTGTCTATGAATATATTATCATAGGAAGCATTGAGAATGAATCAAAAAGGGGAATAACAAATCAAGAAAAAAGGGAAACTCTTAATTTTTTTTAGAAAAGTAAGGTGTCCCTACTGGAATTTGAGTGAAAAATAGTAAAAATAATAAGTCAAAACTCTACTCTCTTGAATTCTCTCTTAAACATCTCTCATTTCTCTACCCAAAACCATTCCTGTATTCCTAAAATACTTCCTTAATTCTAGCACAAAAATCATTTAAAAATATTTACTAAACTTAATCAAATCACTATCTAAATCAAGCTTTCTTTAAATCAAACAACTTTTACTTTCCTTATTAAATCTCAAATTTTTAGTAAGTTTATATCAATTTTCTGAGGCTAAACACTTTTAAAAATATCTCCTCTAACTTCTTGTGTTTTTTTATTTAGGGCTTGAATCAATCAATTTTGCACTAAGCAGTGTGTTTTGGTCTTGTTTAGTGATAAACGGTTGGCGACCATTCATCACCTTGTTGACATCAGGGATGACATAAATGTACTTACAACCCTATAACCCATCCAAAAGAAATAATGATCACCAATTGGTATCACCCAATAAATTGTCTGGTTAAAGTCTAGGAAAAGTTGAATCCCTTGCTTGGAATTAAATCCACTCACAGAATAAAGCAATTAGGTTTGGATGTCGATGTCACTATGAACAAACTCATATAACATAAGGCATCTTCATACTGTCTGGATGCTGAGCAAGGTCGGCCTTACCAATTAATGCAATGCTTCTATGAAATATATACTATTTTAGATCAACTACTACATGCAAATGCAAACACAATATATGCACGAGCACACCATAACAATATATAACATATAATAATGCATGGACATGATATAGTGCATGAACATAATAATAATGGTGAAAGCATAGATATATAAACATGACATTTATGGATATGTATAATAATGCATAAATTATGGCACATGTTAAACTATGGCACTACAAATTAAGGTATAGTGAGACTCCTTAAATGTTTATGCTTTAATGGACACTTACTTAAAACTATGGCATTACACTCTTTATTAAGAGTAATAGTTTCAAACTCTTAAAGATTTTTCTTGCTAGAGATGAGCTCTTTTAAGAATTTTACATGCTTGGGCATTTGAGCTATGGCTTCAACCAAAGATATATTGTTGTATAGCTTTTTTAACATCTCAAAAAATTTTGCAAACTACTGATCATTTTCTTGCTTTTTAAGCCTATGTGGAAATGGTACTGGTGGCTCATATGTTTTAGGTGAGGTGATGACTCCTTCTTTGGACTCTTGTTATGTACCTCTACCTTTTTCTTTACTTGCACTTCAACCTATTCAACTTTTTTTTTTAATTCTTTCTCCTCTTATGTGTGTTCACTTCTTCTGGGTGGTTGTAACTCCATTCCATTCCTCAGGGTGATTGCCTTTAATTACTCCTTAGGATTCTTCTTTGTGTTATCAAGAAGAGCCCCTTAGTTCCTTATGGAGAAAGAATAGCCAACTGTCCGAATTGTATGTCTAGATTATGAACTAAAGATGAGTAATTTCTAAACATAAGTTGAGTATCTTGGTGCATATGTTAAGACCTCCCTTCCAATTTTTTATAGTCTTATCCTATTAATTGATGTTTAATACCATCATGTCCATAAATTTCTATATTTTGTTCTCTAAGGATGATAATGATGAAGCTTTTTCCTGTTAAAACTAAGATTGATCTTGATGCTAATAAGCATTAGACCCTTCAAAATTTGGTAGTGCCTGAGTTCTTCACTGATTATTACCTTGATTGTTCCATGAGAAATTTAAATGGTTCCACCAGCTTGGGTTATATGTATTGCCAAGTACATGATTTTATTGTTGACGGTTGTTAAAGTTACCTATATAGTTCATGTTTTCCATGGATAAATTCTACATGAGTTGGCACTCAGTGGTAGGATGTCCACCATGACAAAGCTCACAAGATAAAAGAGCTAAAGAAGAAATTGTGTTAATGCTCATGTTTTCTATTCTCTTTGTCAAGACATCCAATTTTGCATTCACCATAGTCAATCCATTTACTTCTAATGTTCCACCCTTTCATGGCATAGCTCTCTCATTAAACCACAAGCTCTAAGTGTTTGCCATTTCTTTAAAAGGATTTAAAGCTTTCTTTGGTGTCTTGGACATAATAGTTCCTTAACTTGCTGCATCAATATTGACCTTAATTGTTGCATTGACACCCTTGTAGAAAGATTAAGCTAAATCCAATGTAGGTATGAATATAATAGACATTATATTTGAAGGTCTTTGCATCTATCCCAACACTTATAAAAAAACTTTCATCTTTCCTTCAATAAAAATAATTGATCTCATTTCTAATTCTCAATACTTTTGCAGGTGGAAAATATTTGTTGAAAAATATTGTATACATCTCATGTCAAGTGTTGATAGATTTGGGTGGCAAACAAGTAAACCATCTTTTCACTCTATTAATGAGTAAGAACGGAAAAAGTATCAACCTGATGGAATTTGGTTGCACCTTATGCATTTTGAAAGTAAAATAATACTCTAAAAATCTAGTCATATGCTTCATAAGGAAATCCACTAAATTGGAATTTCTGAATTATCTGATCATGGTCGGCTTAATTTCAAAATTATTACCAATAAACTATCATTCTCACAACAAGGTTCTAATCTCCTTACAAATGTGGACTAACAAATCCCTTATCGTTCTCTACACATTCTGTTTATTATTATTTTTTGGTTGTCGAGTAAGTGGTCGATCTTACTTAGCAATCCCATCATCCTCAACTCTACTGTCACCTCTATTCATTCTATTCCTTTTCCTTCTTAATCTTAGTGAAATATTTTATCAATTTTAGTATCAAAAGATAACAAAAATTCACCTTGTCTAGTTGTATTGTGCGTTATGTGCATACACCAACAAGTATTCTTGTGAAGACAATTTAATAAAATGAAAAACTAACAAATAACAAAATAAAATAAAAATCTAAAGCAAAAAACACTAATTTTATCATAATATTAACCATACAAATCCCTGACAATGATGTCAGAAACTTGGTTTTGTGTATTTGCAAGCATACAGAGTCATCTAAGTAGTAATTAATATCAATCTTGTGAATATTGCAATGTATTTTCTATGTTAAATAAGTGAACTTACAAATGATATATAATACAAGTGATAAAGTTATACTATACATCCATAACTCTTACAACAACTATAACTGCTTAAGAAGATAAATGAGAATTAATACTATAACTTTTAAGAAGATAAATAAGAATTAATATTATAACTGCTTAAGAAGATAAAAGAGAATTAATACAAAATATAATCCTTAACACCCCCCCGCGTGCAAGTCTGGGATCATTACGTAAGGGAAGATGAGCGCATAATGTCTGAAACCAAATGATGGATAATGGCTTGGTAAAAAGATCAACGAGTTGGTCTTGGGTAGATAGAAACCGAACCTGAAGTGAACCATTGGCAACTTGCTCGCGTACAAAATGAAAGTCCAGCTCAATGTGCTTATTGCAAAGCCCCAGCATATTTTCGATAATCCTCTACTTAAGAAATAGAAGAGCCATGATTTTTGGTGAGAGGTGACTTAGTTGCAAATGGTGTGAGACATGGATTTAAGTCAGCCATACTTATGCAAGTTAGAAGATCACAAATGTATTTATGCTACGAGACTAGAATACCATCAGATTGCTAATGCACTACCAAGCCTAGGAAATAATGTAAATCTCTAAGGTCTCTGATCAGAAATTCTTGTTTGATATTTGAGTTAGTCATACTTGTGTGAGTTAGAAGATCACAAATGTATTTATGCTGCGAGACTAGAATACCATAAGATTACAGATGCACTTCTAAGCCGAGGAAATAATGCAAATCTCAAAGGCCTCTAATAAAAAATTATTGTTTGAGTTGATTAATCATATCACTGACAAGTGCAAGATTTGATCCTGTGACAATCAAATCGTCAACATAAACCAGAAGAAAAATAACATCAGTCCCTTGTCAAAAAATAAACAGTGAGTGATCACTTTTAGAAGCACAAAATTTAACTTTAGTAAATAAGAGCTAAGTATGTAAAACCATGCTCGTGGTGCATGCTTCAAACCATATAATGACTTTTGAAGCTTATAGACATAATCGGGATATGATGAATCTATAAAATCAAGAGGTTGTGCCATGAAAATGGTTTTTAAAAGATTGCTATGGAGAAAAGCATTTGACATATCTAGTTGACGAATAGGCTAACTCTTCATTATTGCAAGTGCAAAAACTATTCGGATAGTGGTTGCTTTAATTATAGGACTGAATGTGTCCTTGTCGTCTAGGCCAGATTGTTGAGTGAGTCCTTAAGCCACTAATCGTGCCTTATACTATTCAACACTACCATCAAACTTCCTTTTAATTTGGTATATCCACTTACAACATACAATGTTAGCCTTAGCAGGTTTTGGAACTAAAATCCATATAGAGTTAACAAAAAGTGCATTAATTTCTTTAGACATAGCATTATTCCATATTGGATATTTGGAGGCTTGGTTGAAGGTGTGAGGCTTGGTATGGAGGAAGTTGGGTTTAGAAGGTTTGATAATGGTTATATGTTCATGGTGTTTTTAAAGGGTTGAGGGTTGCAATTATATAAAGTGTGTTCGGGTTTATTGGTTAGAAGGATTAGCATAATTGCTGAGATCAACAATTAAATTTAATCCTAATGAAGTGGTTGATGGTGACATTGATGTAGAGCTAGATTTGTGTAAAATTCGGGCTGAAGTAGTGTTAGGTGTAGAAGACAATGAAGAAGAAAAAGATTGATTGGGATAAGAGTTGGGTGATAAGGGAGAAATGGGTGAGGATGTAGTTGAATTATTTAAGGATAAAGAAGAATTAAACATACCTATTGATAAAGAATTGAAAGATGATGTTGTTGTTACTATTAACCACGGATGAGGTTGAGGTCGTGGAGTTGAAGTGGAACACGAAGTAATTTTTTTGAAAGGAAAGACACTTTCACCAAAAGAGATATGTCTAGCTATATAAATTCTATCTTTTGCAATATCTAGACACAAATGCCCATGGTGTGTGGGTGAATGACCAAGATAGACACATTGATTAGTTCTAAAAGGAAATTTGTGTTTATTATATAGTCTGAGCCAAGGATAAGCAGCACACCCAAATATTTTTAAATCAGTGTATTTCAGTGCCTTTTTATATAATAATTCAAATGGACATGAATTTTATATGACTTTACTGGGCATGTAATTTATTAATTGGACACTTGTTTGGAATGCATATGGCAAAAAATGAAATGGTATATTTGCATGTGTTAAGAGAGTTAAACCATTGTCCACAATATGATGAATTTTTCTCTCTAAAATTCCATTTTGTTCATAAGTGTAAGGACATGCAATACGATGAACAATTCTTGTTTGTTTAAATAAGAGTTGAGTTTTTAATACTCACCACCCCAATCTGAATGAAAAGCCTTTATTTTGCAATTAAATTCATGAAAAACAAGTGATTCAAATTCTTTAAATATGGTAATGACCCGAATTTTATCTTTAAGAAAATAAATCTAGGTAAAGTGAGTAAAATCATCAACAAATAAAACAAAATATGAAAAACCTAAATTAGATAAAATGGGTGTAGGGCCCCAAACATCCGAATGAACAATTTCAAAAGGAAATTGATTGGTATGTTCAACATAAGCTAAAGATAATTGAGCTAATTTCTCTAGCTTATAAGAAGAACAAATTGACATAGTAGTAGGACTAGAACAAGACAATTTATTTTTGGCAATTATTGAAGAAATAGTTGAAGCATATGGGTGCCCCAATCTTGCATGCCAATCTACAAAAGAAGAGGTAGAACTAAGAAGAGCATGTTTGGTTGGTGATGGTAGACAGTACAAGCCATCATCACTCAATCCTTGCAACAGGATTTCCTTAGTCTTTTGATATTTAACAAGAAAATAATTCAGCCAAAATTCAAAAAACATGAGTTGTCACGAGTGAATTTGTTAATAGATAATAAAGATTTGGTAAGTGGAGGGATATGAAGAACAATTTTAAGATGAAAATTGGAAGAGATAAGTGATGGATATAATGCTCCAATGTTACGATAAATTATCGCATTGAACTTTGCTTGAGAAATAGCCCTACCAGCCGAGGCAAGTGCATATGCTAGACTCTTAGCTCTATGTAAATAGGTAGAAATAGACATGTCATTTTTCGTTAGCTCTTAGAGTTGAATGTGCAACTGTAGTTGATGATTTTGGGAAATAGACCCAAACACACTTGCTAGTGCATGCCAAATGGTGTAGGAAGATGTTAAGCCAATTATGTATGGAAAAACCTCTTCAATGAGAGAGGAGAGCAATTATGATAGTAAAAGTTGGTCTTTTTGAAACCAATTGGTGTATTCAGGATTTGGTATTTGTTGGGTGGGATCAGTGGTTAAAGGGATGGTTGCAGGTGGTGCTAGTGAAGATCCATCAATCAAACCAGTCATGGAATAATAATTTAGTAAAGTCAAAAACTGCATTTTCCATTCAAAGAAATTTTTAGGGTTAAGTTTAATCACAAAGCTGTGGTGGGTAGTGGTCATAATTGCGATTGTTGTTGGCGAGGCAAGTTAATTATTAGCCATAAAAAAAATAATAGTGGGATCAAACTAGAGCTCTGATCCCATGTGAATATTGCAATGTATTTTCTATATTGAATAAGTGAAGTTACAAATGATATATAATACAAGTGATATAGTTATACTATACATCCATAACTCTTACAACAACTATAACTGCTTAAGAAGATAAATGAGAATTAATACTATAACTGTTTAAGAAGATAAATGAGAATTAATACTATAATTGCATAAGAAGATAAATGATAATTAAGACAAAATATAATCCTTAACAAATCCCACGGAGATTTAAGAACTAACTATTGAATTACTCTTAGTATTTGCTTGTTTAGATGGTCGATTTGTTGAGTAATGGAAATGAAAATAGAAATTGCAATAAACTAAATAGTTGCACTTAAATTCACTATATAGCTGATGTGCTTGACCTTATCTCCTATATAAATAAGACCACTTGCTTGTGTTGAGATCATATTACATTTAAATGAAATTAAGGTTCTTTAGTTAGACATTTACTTTTAAGTTATTGCATGAACTTTGAGACTTATCAAGCATTGTTTGGTTTGTGGCATCAAAATCCAAATATTTGCCTTTTTCTTTACTTATCAAACTCTTTTGTTTATGGCGTGGGAAGTTTACAAAGTCTAATTTGATATTTTACCCTTACTGGTAAAAGGGTGAATTAGTTTATCTCCATTCTTATCTCAATTCTTGAATGGTCCTAAACATAAAAATTGTTAGAGGGTATTAGATTCTTCATCATAACTCATCATAGTTCTTAAATGATTGGGGAGTTTATGTGTTGTAACTAATGATTTTCATTATTTTTGGTATCAGAGCTTTGGCTCAAGATTGAAGTTTTCATATCCCTATTTGTTTTTAATTCTTATTATTTGAATTTTCTCTTCATCTTAAACTACCTATTCATCTTATTCTTGAGTTTATCTTTTGTGTTCTTATTCAAGTGTTCTATTTTCTTGTTTTAAGCTGATTGTTATCATTATTAAAAAAAATCATGCATATCAAAAAATAAAAAAATGAAAATCAAATATTTATGATCTTTATGTTGTGTTTTGTGTTACCATTCTAATTGTTGTCATTGTAAAAAAAAATTGTGCTAAATTGTGTTATTTACATTCCTAAGATCCATTTTATTAGGTTATCTTTTTTTAATTTTCTTGTTAGCCTACCCCATTTTTACTCCATTGATTGCTGGAATCATAAACTTTATTTTAATTGAGGATATTAGTTCATCTAAACACCCAAAAAGCAAATTTAAGAGGCAAAAAGTAAGAGCGTGCGAGACTGTTAAAGAGGATAAAAGCAAAAAATTTATGCGAAAACACAAGAGTGAGTGTATCAATTTTTGAGTGAAACATGTAAAAGGGTGTTGTGAGGTCCATTTTTCTATTTATTTCTTAATTTATAAGTTTATAATCATGTTTAAAGAAACAAGCACTTCATCATCAAATGACCAAATGTTACAAGCCGTGCAACAACAATTTGAAAGAATATTTAAGATGAAAAAGGAGTCAATGAAAGATTAGAGAAGCATGCTGATCTCTTTAATCAAATGCATGGAGTGCCTAGATAAAAGAGGTAGCCCCCAATTAAGCAAGAGGAGTATGATAGAAAATATGATCTAGAGGATGACCATATCACTTTGGTTGGACATCCTATGAGGCAAGCTAGTAGAGGCTGTATGGAAAAGGCATATCACAACCTTGCAAACATTAAAATGAAGAGACCTTCATTTTAAGGGACAAATGATCATGATGTGTACCTTGAATGGGAGAGAAAACTATACCTTATTTTGTGAAGCTTACTAGTGTTGAATTTTATAATTGTGCTATTATGTGGTAGGATTAATTTTGCAAGGAATAATCAAGATATGGGGAAAGACCCTTAGAGTATAAGAGGGAGATGAAATAAATCATGAGAAGGAAATTCATTCCTAGCCACTATTATAGAGAGCTTCATCAAAGGCTACAAACATTGACTCAAGGGTCTATGAGTGTGGAGGAGTACCATAAGGAGATAGAGATGCTCATGATCAAAGCCAATGAGGAGGAGGATAGAGAAGCCACCATGGTAAGATTTTTGAAGTAACTAAACAAAAATATAGTTGATGTTATGGAGTTGCACCATTATATGGAGATTGAAGAAATGGTAAATTTGGCCATGAAGGTAGAGAAGCAACTTAAAGGAAAGAGGTATGATTCTAAACCAAGTTCTTCTTCTTCTTGGAAAGATTCTTAGAGGGAAAAGGATGATAAACCTATTACTAAGTCAAAAGTGGAGGAAAATAAAAATAAAAATAACTTGGGTAACAAGGGAAAGGGTAAGAATCAACCAATGAAAACTAGAAGAATTAGATGCTTTAAATGTTTGGGACATGGGCATGTTGTTAGGGAGTGTCCAAATAGAAAAACTATGATCATGAGGGATGGTAATATTGATTTGGAAAGTGAGAGGGAGAGTGATGATGAAATATCGCCTCTAGAATATTATAGTGATATTGAATGTGCTAAGGGTAACAACCTAGTTGTACAAAGAACATTGAGTTTGTAAAATAAACATGATGACCATAGGGAGCAAAGGGAAACTTTATTTCATATTCATTGTTTGATTTGAATAAATTATGCAATATCATTGTTGATAATGGAGGTTGTGCTAATGTGGTAAGTACCTTGCTAGTGAAGAAATTGAAATTACCTCTTATCAATCATCCAAAATCATACAAATTGCAATGGCTTAATGATAGTGGTTTGGTAAAAGTAAATAGACAATTTTTAATTTCTTTTTCAATTGGTAGATATAAGGACGAAGTATTGTGTGACGTCATACTAATGTTTGTGGCCCATATGTTGTTGGGAAGACCTCGACAATATGATAGGAAGGTAAATCATGATGGTTTTAAAAATTCTTATGGATGGAAAAAAGGTATAACCTTCGACCATTATTTCTAAAAGAAACTTTTAAAGATCAAATGTACATGAAGCAATAATATGAAGAGTTACAGTCATTATTGGGGAATACTTTGGGATGGAAAACCCTTGAGAAAAATAAAAGAAGTGAGTTAAGCGAGCCTAAAGCTTTATTTCAATTTGACTAAACTGGGCAATCCAAGGGGAAAGAAAACAAGGCTGAAATAAAATGAAAGAAAAATGAGTGTGTATACCCAAATGAGTGATGTAAAGGAAGCCTTGACCTTGAGACAATCCATACTTGTACTTATGTACAAGGAGATTTTTTTTATTTTTAACGAAATAAGCCAAAATTTGCCTAGTGTTCTTGTTAATCTTTTGTAGGTTTATGAAGATTTATTTCCATATGAAATTCCAAATGGTTTGCCACCTAAAAGAGGTGTTGAGAGCTAAATAGACTTCATACTTGGAGCTAGCATTCTAAATAGACAAGCTTATAGAACCAATCTTGAGGAAACCAAAGAGATCCAAAAGTAAGTGAGTGAGCTTATGGAGAAGGATTATGTTCGTGAAGGCATGAGTCCATGTGCGTGCCCGTCTTGCTTGTGCCTAAAATATGATGGAACTTATAGGATGTATTTTGATTGCCATGTCATCAATAAAATCACGGTGAAGTATAAACATCATATTCCTAGGCTAGATGACACGTTGGATGAATTGCACGGTTCATGTTTGTTTTTAAAAATTGATTTAAAATTTGGTTATCATTTAATAAAAATGAAAGAAGCTGATGAATGGAAAATAACTTTTAAGAGTAAACATGGTTGATAGGAATTGTTGCTGATGCCTTTTGGTTTAACTAATGCACCAAGCACTTTTATGAAGCTAATGAATCGTGTTTTAAGACCATTCATTAAAAAATTCATTGTTATTTATTTTGATTATATCTTGGTTTATAACAAGACTTTGGATTCACATGTGCAATATTTGAGATGTGTTTTGTTATTTTGAGAGAAGAAAAGTTGTATGCTAATATAAAGAAATGCACATTTTGCACCAACGCAATTACTTTTCTTGGTTATATTATTAATGAAAAAAGAATTCACGTTGATTAAGAAAAAGTAAAAGTCATTAGAGAATAGCCAACACCCATAAGTGTTAGTATTGTAAGAAGTTTTCATAGTTTAGCTTATTTTACAGGAGATTTGTACGCATTCCATTCCGATGGTAGGTAATGGGACAGGATCAGTGTGATGTTGGGGCACACAAGGTAATGGTGACCATTTACCTATTGTTATTGATGTGGGAGAGTCTGCCTGAATAGGCTTTGTAGATTGGAGTCGCCACCTGATTTTAATTGGAAGAAAGTGAATTAAGAACTCACTTTCTTAACCAGAAATTTCGGGGTTTGGGGGGTAGGAGTTACTTATCATGCTTCTTAACATACATGTTACTTAATCATTCATTCCTTCACCATGGTTTTGTTTTTAAGATGCATGTACCACATTTAATTGCTAGTCAGTTTAATGTGCAAATTGAGTCGCGAGATAATTGGATTGAGCGAGCATACATCATAAAATAAATAAACATTCATCAATCAAATAAATGATCATGCAAACAAGTAAGCAAGTAGCAACTAGCACACAAGCATGCAAGAAATAATAAAACAAAATAAACACACAAATAAACAAAAGAAAATAAAAACGGGAAAAGAGATTAAAGATTACAACCCTTGAAAGATAGCTTATTCTAATAAATATATCCAAAATAGAAAATAAAAAAGGAGTCGGGATTAAGGATTACATTGCCTTGAAAATTCCATATTCTATTAATTACATCAAAAATGGAAAATAAAAGAAAATTTCTATTCTAATAAACCTGCAAAACAAAAGTTAGTCCTCACACACATGTAAGCACACATCATAGTTAGAGCACTATTATATATCATTCATCTATAATTGAAATAATAAAAAGTAATTAAGTTAAGGGTAAATTGCTATTTGCCCCCTGTTTTTTGGCCTGATACACTATTTTATTCTTAACATTTGAAAAAATACTTATTCATCCCTGACATTTGCAATAGTTACCACTCATTAGTCATTTGTCAGGGATGAAATAATACATGAATTTGCAAATGTCAGGGATGAATTAATATTTTTTCAAATGTTAGGGATGAAATAATGTATTAGGCTAAAACACATGGGGCAAATAATAATTTACCCATAAGTTAATAAGCAAACAAGGATGCTAATGAAAATGCATGATACAAGATTTTAGAATTTAGGTATTTTAGTGCAAAGTCGTCATTTTTGTTCCAAGAAATAAAATTTTGTGATAAGAAGACCATGAAGGCATAAAATAAAAAAATGGAAATAATAAAGGTAGCAAAATAATAAAAATGGTAAAAATATTATTTTCACCATAAAAATGTAAAGTTTATGGTAAAAATAGTGAATTTACCATAAAGGAGCAATAAATATAATGAGAATAATAAAAGTGTAAATAAAATAATAAAAATGATAAAAA